>JAUMHR010000082.1:10048589-10060672 GCA_032361145.1 Enteromius fasciolatus
TCGCATAGTTAACTGTAATAATCACACGTCCTTGCACACGCACACCACGGTTACACACTCACACAAAAACGTGTTGTTAGCGCTGCCCTGACCATTTTATCAGTTAGCCTAGTGTAGCAGCTTAAATATATACATATTTATTTATATATATATACGTATATATATATATATAGCTAGCAGGCCTGTCAAGAAATACCCAATAGAGCTGCACAATTAATCGTTAAAAGATCACGATTTCGATTCGATCCCCTGACACGATCTTAATCCACCATTTATACGATTCAGCCAATTATATTTCAAGGACAGGAGACGAGCATAACTTGTCTGATCTCGAGATAACACGCAGTCATTCATAGCATGTCACATGCGGTTTTGCGCAGGCAGCGGCCAGATGCTTGTTACGCTGGTTTTGTCGCGCACAGCTGAATCACAGCTTGTACTTCAGTAGGCCTGTTTGAACTCCCAAACTAATCTTTTGTGTATCATTCTGTAAAATTAATAAATCACTTTGGGAGTTCAAAAAATCTTGACTTTTATGACATGTCACCTTTAATTTCTTTAAAAATCTTACAAAAATGATTGTAAACCATCTGGAGGAATTTAGTTGTCTTTCATTTTTAATGTTCTACCACTTGACTCATACTAGAGAGAGAAATACACATGTCAGGGACAATGGTGTGTGTGTGTATGAGGGAAAGAGAACAAAAATCAGGCTTAACTAAACCTGATAGGGTTATAGGATAGTGCTGCCCTCCTGTTGGTTGACCTGACGCCACCCTTCACTGTTGGCGGGACAGTCACTCTTTTCTTTTCGTCGAGGGTGAACAAAGAACAAAGTCCATTGTGTATAGTGATACTCTCAGCAAACGAGTTCAGCTAATGTGCGGTTGCCTGTTTTTTGATTGTATTGATCGGTGGACTTATGTGCGTGTTGTGTGGGATGAGGAGTCTGTCCTCGGGGCATTACTGATCGAGACTGTTTTGCCTATCAAATGAAGTGCACAGACTTCCTCTCTCTCAGGTTTTTTGTGATTACCACACAGAACGTGTGCATACTTAAGCTAAATCTCTCTCTTACTCTCTAGGTGAAGACTGCAGGGAAATACCGTAGAGATGAGTGGAGATTCAAGACAGGGGGTGGTGACGACCCCTCTGCCCCCCAGCCTGGGGAAAAGGGAGGGCTACTTCGACCGCATCAATGAAAACGACCCTGAATACCTGCGTGCTCGCAACATGTCACCCGACCTGCGACAAGACTTCAACATGATGGAGCAGAAGAAAAGGGTCACGCAGATACTACAGAGTCCTGTAAGAAAACACAAACACACACTGAAATGACACTTCCCAGTAGAAAAAGTGCTCACCTGAATTCTCACCAAATCATGGATTCAATCTTTTATCAACTTATTTTTTTAATGTGTCTTTCTTAGGTTTTATATTTCCTTTTGGAAATGATTGACCGTAGGCCTCGTTAATTGGAGGTAATGCACCTCAATTTAACCTTTTTTTAAAAGGTGTGTTTACACTAATCAAAAAAAAGATATATAAGGTTCTTTGGGTAACCAAAAATTTTTCTTCTATAACATCGCTGTAAAAAA
Organism: Enteromius fasciolatus; assembly: GCA_032361145.1. Classification (NCBI taxonomy): domain Eukaryota; kingdom Metazoa; phylum Chordata; class Actinopteri; order Cypriniformes; family Cyprinidae; genus Enteromius; species Enteromius fasciolatus. The sequence goes on from JAUMHR010000082.1 coordinate 10,050,188, forward strand.
AAAACCTTTGGAACCTTTTATTTTTAATGTTTCGTAAAGTTATTGTACTGTACAGGGATGTTTTTCCACTGATTTAATCAGCAAGAATGTGCTTTCGGGGTAAAAGTGTTTACTTATAGATTTTATAGGTTGTCTCAAGCCATGTGGTTTTGAGTAAATGCCACACTGCCATGAAGTTTACATTTAAAACTTGGCATGAACTTCTAAAGTTGGTTTTGAACCCAGCTGGTCGCACCTTATGCTGCCTCTCTGTTAACAGTTAAAGATTTATGATTCATTCTTGTCAGATGAGTAGATTTGTCAGTCACTTAATTGTGTGTTTGGGTGCAGTGTTTTGAGTTGCAGCTCAATCACGCGCGCAAAGCCACAGCTTCACCATAAAACCCATCTGGAAGACCACACCCTGTCACACACACCACCGACTTCTACATCTCCTATATAAACACAATCCAGCCAGCAGAAGCACCTCTGACCTACAGTAGAGAGAGATTATAGCAAACGCACGGCAGATTAGTTAACACACACTGGAGAGATTACAGTGAGCCATACTGCACAGATTACACTCCTGCAGACATTTCAGCAAACACATACTGTGTTTAAAGGAATGTTCAGAGTTCAGTGCAAGTTAAGCTGTACGGATGGCATCTGTCACATGCTGTCGATTATCACAGTAAATAAATCCAACCCCCACACATTGTGAAATCAATTACTTTTATTCAGCAGTTTGATTAATCGAAAGTGACAGTAAAGATGTTTATGATGTCACAAAGAGCTTAAATTTTATATAAATTCTGTTCTTTGAAACAGAATTTATCAAAGAATATGAAAAAATGGTTTGAATATTAACAGTAAGTGGTTTTCAACACTGATGATGATAAATGTTTTTTGAGAACCAGCAACAGTTGCCGCCAAGTCAGATTTTTCATCATAAAGGGCATTTTAAAATATCAAAATAGAAAAAATGTGTAAAAATTTATTTAAAAAATTGTTTACAGTTTGGTTAAAAATGTTTGTAATTTTTTTTACAATTTAAATATATATATATGTGTGTATGTATGTATATATATATATATATATATATATATATGTATATGTATGTGTAATTTTGTATTTAAAAATAACCTCAAAATATTAATTTATTAAAACAAAATGATAATAATGTAAGCTTGTCAGGTGAAATTTTTAATGTCTATTTTGTAAAGTCTGAGAAAACCGAACTATTTAAATAAAAATAATTTAAAATAAACAAAAACCTGAAGAACCTATGTACATTTGAGCACTGTATTTTGAATATGTGAAATCGAGATTGAAACCTGTGAGTGATACAAAGAGTTACTGTCTGACAGTACGGTTAATTACAGCAGCGCCGCTGGGCTTTATTATATAGCTTTATTAGCGGCAGCTATTCGAGGCCGTGTTTCTGAGATGCACTATATACTCTTCTCACTGCCCCTTCACTCTGTGGAGACGAGCCAGGCAGGCCAGGCAGCAGGTGTATCGGCACACAGGCTTGTGTGTTTACGTCTGCACTATCAGAGCTGATTCAAACAAGCCTCTCTTTCATCTCCCTCTCTCTCAGCGGGGTTTCTGCGTATGTGCGTACACACAGAAGAGCGCTGCTTAAATTACACGTCTGTCCATAGACTGTGTTTAAGGTTAGACTGTTATAGGCAGGGCGGATGCTTAGGCCTCATCTGTGCTGTCACAAACAAAACAAATGAACGTCATTGTTAGCCCAGAAGCGGAAAAAAGAGCAGTTTGCACTGAGGGACCGCTGATATTTACTTAGGAGGTGAAACAACATGTTAATGATATTAAACTGTAATGGCACAATTGAATTTGTCTTGAATTTCCTCCCTTGGGTTATTTTTAGTTCCCCCACTCCCCTCTGTTTCTGTAGCTGTTTTCCAAGAGCGCTGTGGTTTGGGTCAGCCAGGACACTTACGTTTCAGGGGAATTCATGTGGAGAGGCAGGATCGTTCATACCCTGTCCCGAGCGTCCACTTCTCATTTAAGCACAATTTAATACTCGCACAGGGAATAAAGCCCAGGATATCTCCATCTCACCTTTGTACTTTGGCCGCTATTGGCTCGGGCTGCTTGCTTTGAAGTGCGGCCCCTTTAAAGAGGATGGGTTACTAAAACAGACTCTCACCACATCTGATCAATACAGACACTGACCCACATTACAATGTCACGAAGCTCAGATATCTTCCCCTATGACTGATACGGTTTTATGGTTTGATATTAAGGTAGTTACTGTTTTTTGTTATGAGGTTAGATCGTCACCGCTTTGATCTAGTGACAAGTGTGGGCATGTTAGCCCATGTTTTTGGGATGGAGTATTTCTACAAGAGCATGTTGGCTGCAGGTTTGTTTTTTGTGGCATGTTTGACCTTTTTAACTATCATAATTTTCACCTTTTTATCCTTTTATCCTATTAAACACTTTACCTCGATTACGATTATTGAATGTGTTAAGGAGTTTGTTTTGTCCCCTAAATATAACAACAGTTGAACAAAATGAAACAAACAAAAACTCTTATCAGAGATGGGCACATGTTGCTTGTAAAGATGGTGGCACTCAGATTTTACTTCACTCTAAGAACAAAAGCCTCAAAAGAAGAAAAAAACACCGTTATTGTTGTTTGGGTGCCAGACATATATGCCTGTCACATTTTATATTAATTTCATTCATCCTGGATACACTTCAGACAGACAAAACCATCCGTTGCATTCAAAAGAACAATAGAAAGATAACACTACAGGAAAGGTTATATGCAACTTTCTTTGTCTTTGATAAAGTAACATTAGGCAAGTTTTCAGACCGTTAAGCAAGACAAATCCACTTCCACAAACAATAGAAAAACAAAAATCAAACACTTTTTGAATGTTTGGAAATGGGTACAGTGAATGTGTGTGTGTCTGTGGTTAGAACTTACTTTACACTGGCCAAACTGGCAGGATGGAGTGACTCGGGAAAATTGGCGGCGTCAACCTATCTTGACTCCTTACTTTTTCCAGCTCCAAGTCACTGATTTCGGGAGTGAGGTGCGAGATTTCACGTCGATTTCAGAGTTGACAAAAGATTTGCCAGCCATGCAAAATGTCTGTTATCAATAGGCTCAACTGTTAGGACCACCTCCTCTCCTCGATCTTCCTGAAACACACTGAAGATCCACCCGGAAAGACTGCCTCCTATTTAAAGAATAACCAATCCAACGTATAACTGACATTTGAGGCTTAATACTATAGGAATGCAATAAAGGTTTTTCAGTTAGACAAGTGTTTTCAGCTTGTGTTTATGTAAAAATATGGCATGCAGTTAAATCAAACAGTGGTATAAACATCATTTAGTGTAAATTGTGATAATTGTAATTAATAATCGCAAGTACACTTTTAAGGGAATAATCAACAATTACGATTTGTCATAATCATGAAGCCCTAATCAAGGAAAGTATTTTCTATTGAAAAGTATCTCTTGAATATTAAATAACTAAATGAATATTATTTTAAATAATGCAGTGTGAAAAAGTAAAAAATAACTTGCATGTTCTGTAAACAAATGTTTTAAATAATGGTTGTAAATGGAATCTCAGTGATCCTGTTTAGACAGGCCCTTAACTGGCCATTCACAAAGAACATGCCTTTGCGTCTAAAACCGCAAGTTGCAGCACTCAACAAATTTTTTTTTGTTTTTTAACTGCAGTGCAGAATGCCTACTCTGCCATGTTGCCATGAAATGCAAAAGTTGCTATGCCAACCTGCTACTGTAACTAAGCTCGCAACGCATGCCCCGACTCTGGGATCTTCTGATTGGTCCACTGTTTTGGAACTGATATTGATTAGTGGCGCTGCATGTAACAAATTCTCTTAACTTGAAAAAATTATTTTTAATGTGTCTCTTATGTGCAAGACGCAGAAAAAGACGTGAACACAATTGTCGCACACATCCATATAGTGAAGATGAAAGTATGTTTTTTTGGGGCGAACTGTTAATAGGATTAAAAAAAAGTAATTAGACATGGAACAATTGCATCAGTTAGATGTTTTGCTCAATTAATCGTCTAGCCCTAGTTCATCTAGTTTAAGACAAGCATCAGTTTTACTATTACCCACAGTTAAAGGGTTAGTTCACACAAAAATAAAAATTGGGTCATTAATTACTTTCCCTTGTGCTGTTTCAAACCTGTTAGACCTTCAATCATCTTCAGAACACAAATTAAGATATTTTTAATGAAATCTGAAGTTTCTCAGACAACAACGCAACTGACACGTTCAAGGCCCAGAAAGACAGTAAGGACATTGTTAAAATGCTCCATGTGGCATCTGTAAATTTATAAGGCTTCAAATACTTTTTGTGCAACTGACACAGAAGGAAAGTAATTGTTGAATGTAGTTGTTGTTTTTGTTTTCTTTGTGTACAAAAAGTATTCTCATAGCTTCATAAAAATACGGTTGAACCACTGACTCTTAAAGGCTGTAATGAAATATGGGCAAAATGTCACAGAGCAGCTGTTAATGTGCTTCAGGTTTACAATTAAGTTATGTTCATTAATGTCATGAATTTATGGCTTTTTGCTTTCTCTTTTTTCAGTGAATGTTTGATAAATGAGGCTCTCATTTTAATCCAAACAAACTTAAGGACCAATTTAATTTGCTTTCTGTGTAGTTTGTTTCACCCTAGATTAGGAAATCAAGCCCCAGTGAGGTTCACTGACCCACACAAACACACACACACACACACACAGTCACTGAGAGTTGGCAGGGACGGCCCGCACATGGATACACAAATGCCATGCCCTCTTCCCTGTGGCTGCTTGGTGACTGTAACTATGGAAAACAAACTTTCTTTTCACTCAAGACCTCTCTAGGTCTGTGGTGCGTTCTAGGATGCTCCTGCTGTGGGAAGTTAAAGTGTTTCATGGGATACACAAATCAGCCAAAATCACATCCCAGAATGGGCAGAGAATGTTTCAGATTGTTTTCCAATAGTCATCCATAGCTAGATTTGCTTGAAATTCTGGCCAAGAATGACCCTGTCAGACCTGTGAAACTATCCTTTTGATTGCTGGAAGAATTATCTATTATCGTTGTGTCAGTTTGAGTGCTCTTGTCAGTGACTGTTGATCCTGTGATTCATTCTGTCGTCTAAGCGCTTTGATCATCCTGTGCCTGAGACTTCAAGCAGGTGTGCTGAATGAATTTGCATCATACTGTACTTACTAAACCAGTTACAGATGGTTTCCTTCCCTAAACATTGAAAATAAACTCTTCCAGCTGACCAAAAATGAATTTTGAATGTACCTGAAGAATTTAAGATGGTAATTTCATCCTTCACTACCTTGTTTTTCAGTATAGAGTGTCCTCTAGCTCTAGTGGAGTAGGCCTATGGGTTAATAAACTTAACTAGTTGTCTAGATAGAAGTGGAAAAAACTGAGTACAGAAGGTAAACATGCAGGAGTGTGAGAGGATTACAGCTGTGTCCGTCTCTCATTACTGTGTGTGAGTCATCTCTAATCTCGTGTTTTCTTTCTCTTTCAGGCGTTTAGGGATGAGCTAGAGGGACTGATCCAGGAACAGATGAACAAGGGGAACAACCCCACAGGACTCCTCGCTCTGCAGCAGATCGCAGACTTCTTTATGGCCAGCTCCGTTGCTGGCTTCTCCACCTCCCCCCTCAGTGAGTATTACCGTAGTGTGGCTTATCTACACAGAAACAGAAATGCGTCATTCCTCCAGTCCTCCGATGTCCCAGACTAGCCCCACTCCTCCACCTGTTCTGAGTTATACAGGTCGCTAAATGACAGATATTCCCATAAACAGGCATTGAGGGGGAAAATATGACTAGCCGACTCAGGAAAGACTTTGCATTCTTTCATCTTGCTTCTTCCTCCCTTATCACCCCATCCAGCCCCTTCATGCATGTGTCTGTATGTAATAAAATTGGCAATGCCCTCCTCTCTTTGCCCACAAAATTAATGTAAACAAAGTTGTAAAATGGGCCATTTAAAGCATGTCATGGTTGAGGCTTTTAAATTAGGGCTAACCACATTTGCACATAAAAAAGTCACTTGTGGCCAAGTATGGGGACCCATATCTAGAGCTGGGCGGTATGACCAAAAATTTATATCACGGTATTTGTCAAAATTATATCGGTGTCACGGTATTTGACGATATTTTTTTTTCATTCATGACTACATGACAACACTTTTGCTAAGAATTTACTCACCCCCATGTCATCCAAGATGTCCATGTCTTTCTTTCTTCAGTCGAAAAGAAATTAGTGTTTTTGACGAAAACATTCCAGGATTTTCCCCCATATAATGGACTCTATTGGGACCCAAACGGTTCAAGGTCCAAATGACAGTTTCAGTGCAGCTTCAAAGGGCTTTAAACAATACCAGACGATGAATAAGGGTCTTACCTAGCAAAACGATCGGTCATTTCCAAAATAAATAAAAAAGTTTACGTTTTATAAGCACAAACACTCGCCTTGCTCTGTTCTTTGATGCGCGTTGGTGATGTAACATAATACGCAATTATGTTGAAAAGGTCAAGCTTGACGTAGGCGGAAGTACCGTGTCAGTGTTTACAAATGTGCAGAAAAAGTACCATATACACATTCATGTCTTTGTGTCAGTTTATCGTTTAAAATGCCCGTTTTGTGTGCGTATCCTGGGTGTTTTAATATAAAAAAAAAAAAAGCTTGACCTTTGAATTGAGCTTGAATTGCATGTTACGTTACGTCACCAACGCGCATCACAGAATCACAGATTCATCATCTGGCATCGTTTAAAGCTGCACTGAAACTGTCATTTGAACCTGGAACCGTTTGGGTCCCAATAGAGTCCATTATATGGGGGAAAATCCTGGAATGTTTTCGTCAAAAACATTAATTTCTTTTCGACTAAAGAAAGAAAGACATGGACATCTTGGATGACATGGGGGTGAGTAAATTATCAACAAAAGTTTTTTTAAAAGTGAACTTCTCCTTTAATCGTGAGCTATAGATTTATCCAGCTGGAGTTCAATAACAAGTTCTGAAATTAGTTCCAGAGCATTTAAGTTCTGGAAAGAGCTATGGAACAATCTCAGGTCCAAGGATGAGTTCTGGAATGTTTAGTTAACTGAAGCTCAAAGATGGGTTACAAAATGTTTAGTCAGCTGAAGCTCTAGAATGACTTCTGCTGTGTTTAGTAAATTAGAGTTCTGGAAGCATTCTTGGAATGTTTAGCCATCATCTGAAATTCAAGGATGAATATTTCCTGAATGTTTAATGTTCCTAAGTGCTAGATACATTTTGTAATGTTTAATCAACAGTAGTTCAAGGAACAGTTCCTGAAACTTGTAATAACTGCAGGCATTAAATGAGTTCCTGAATGTTTAGCCATCTGTAGTTCAAAGTTGAATTCTAGTGAGTTCAGTGGATCTAGAAAAAGTGATTTATGGAATGCTTAGCAGCTAGAAATTATCTGAAATGTTTAGTAAAGTGGAGTTATGGGAAAAGTTGGAAACGAGTCATGTGAAGTTTAGGGATGACTGTTTCTAGATTGAGGTTAAGTTTTAAAACGTTTAGTCAAGTGGAGCTCAAGAAAGAGTTCTGGAATAGAAAAGATATTGAGTTTGAGAATGATTTCCTGATACTTGTAATTACTGGAGGTCTGAAATGAGTTTTGGACTATGTAACCAAGTAAAACTCAAGAAAGCTTTTTAGAATGTGTAATCATCTGGAGCTCTAGAATTAGTTCTAGAATGTTTTTTGCAACTATAAAAAAACATTCTTAAAAGTCTTGAGTATTATAGATGTGAATTGCTGACTTTTTATTGTAGTTGGATCTTTTGTATGGCTGAATTGAGTTTTTGTTTTCTTTTTTGTTTTGTTTAACTATTATTGGATTTCCTTACTGTTCTTAGCCCAGAATCCCTGAAGGTTTTAAATAAGCAACGGTAAATTGATTACAGCAGTTTTTTTAGCTGTATAAACAACATCTACCTAAAACTCTATTAGATCTAACTCTTTATAACAACTTTATTAGATTCAGGCATATCACTGTTTCATGGACACTCTCGAGGTGTTATCAGTTAATCAGGACACAGCACTTGCTTTATTTAGCCTGAGTTTGATTGATATCAAGGTATCAATTTACACTTGTTTGTTGTCTGTTCTTCCCATGACAGCAGTATGCCAGTTTCAAGTTGACTTAAGTGGGCTTATAAATCTTCAAGTGAAGTCCATCTCATAAAATAGTTCCCTTGTTGCTCTGTTTTCTCAGGTTTGGGAATGGTGACCCCAATAAATGACATGTTCAGCGTGGAGTCCAGTACTATGGTGAAGGGAGAGAAACAGATCCGCTGCAAACTGGCCAGCCTTTACAGACTAGTGGACCTGTTCAGTTGGGCCCACTTTGCAAGCTGTTATGTTACAGTAAGGCACAGCTTTCTATCATTAACATCGCTGCCACAGATTAAATATATTTGTTTTTGGTGTCAATATTGTAGAACAAGGAAATGAAAGTAAATGATGTGCATTGTGTAATCCAGGGTTTCGCAGTCCATTCCTGTAGGCGATAAACATTATAGTTCCACTAATCTGGCACTCCCAGTTTAATACATGGAGCAAGATATCTGCTTTCCCATTCATTATCAAATGCAATTATGTTATTATTAAATTATACATGTCTACATTTCAACCGCTGTCAATGGACATAATGTCTTCATAATGCTGTACTTCCAAGCATCAGCACACATGCTGATTAACTTAACCAGGTGTGCTAAATAAGGAAATATTAAATTTTGAGTATCCGGATGCCTGTTGGAATAGATGAAGAAACCCTGAACTAACTTGCTCAGGTGAGGAAAAACGGCTTCTTATTTGTTTTTGTTTTTTTTGTTTTTTTTTTACTTGTAGGTCCGTGTCAGTAAGGAACAGGATCATATTCTTATCATCCCCAGAGGACTGTCCTTCGCTGAGGCCTCTGCATCCAATCTGGTAAACAAACTGTCTGTCTTGCATTATCACGGCAGGGCCTGAAAGCGGTTCTGGGAACGGCTCAAGCATCATGCCACAGGGCTGCTGGGGTCACTTTGTGTGGTGGCTTTGGTTGAACTCACATTACAGCAAGACTTAAAATAGATTAGATTTAGGCTTGTGCGGTTCTTACTGTCGGAATTCATTTATGAGTTACAAATGATATTGATTGAATGATACATAATTACTTAATGCTTCCATTGTGATAGCTTCAGGTTATATTTTGTGCTGCTTTGGCTTTTTTGTTTTTTTTTGTATTTTGTGTGTTCTAGCAGTTTGTTTAAATTATTAATGAGACGATAATATTGCCTGAAGCTTAATAATGTGTTTTTCCTTTGTGTTTGGGATTTTTGCAGAGGAAATGCGTTGGCAGACTTTGACTGAGCTCAGTGCTCTGTACTCGTTTCCAGTGTTTGACGTGTGCTTAAATAGCCGGTTATTTCTTTGAAATCTCAGAGTGGGTTTTATATTTGTACTAGCCTGTGTGTTTATTCCTGTTTATGCCTGAGGCATTTTAGTGCCTGTAATTGTTCATGCTTATTATTTTCAAATTTTTTTGCAGTTAATCCTGGTCCTGGAAAACCCCAGCAAAAAGCCCTAACTATAGTTCAGTTTTGACGTGAACGATAGATGGCATGTGTGTGAACACTTGAGAATTTACTGAAAAATTTTATCTTTGTCCAGTGTCTATGCTATACCTCTCCAGAAGTTATGTTAAAAAGTCATTGAACTCATTTTATTTACATTTGCACTAGTGCTGCATGATTAATCATATCGGAATCGCAATGTCAGCCTATGCAATTACATTACAGCAAATGTTGCGATTATATTAAATAAACAAATGCATTTGTGGACGTAACAAGACACTCATTCTTGCGTTCAGACCAGATGTAAATGAAGCATTAAGAGCGAGTGATTTACATGTTAAGTCAATACAAAGACGCAATTAGACATCCTTCACCCCGGTTTTACTGCACACATAAGCAGTGCGGAAGCGGGGCGTATGCAGAGCCGCAGCAGCGCGTGCCAATTGTGCTTTCATACTGGCAGCTTGTACTGCAGCAGGCTATAGACAAGTATCTTTCTGACATATTTTCCAGCGTTCTTCTCCGAACACTGTGTGCCATGTGCTTTGATTTATGGTATTTCTCTGCACCTGCTACACGCTTCTGCACTGCCCCTGTGTGCTCTCATCCGTTAACATGGACGGCGAAAAAAATATGTGCTGCTTACGCCCTGCTGACGCGTGCAGTGTGAAACGAGCATAAACTCGAGCTTCAAGTGTCCAACTACACGCGAATAGCGAGATATATTCGCCCAAGTCACCTAAGGTGTGAATGCACTTTTAGCAAAGAGGGATTTGAGAAAATGATTGAAACACTGGACAAGAGATACCAAAAGAAATATACTAAGTATATGTTACATCCTGCTAAAATGTTTTGGGACAACATGTA
>JAUMHR010000082.1:10086071-10104367 GCA_032361145.1 Enteromius fasciolatus
GAGTGAGGTGAACTAAAGAGGAGAAGCACCATCATGGAGCTGGTATTCTGAAGGATCTGGAGAGATTCTGCATGAAGGATTGGTCTCTTTTCTCTTATCAGGTGCTTTCCAAACTCTTCAGGCATTACAGGAGAAAACTCAGAGCTGTTATCTTGGGAAAGGACGTAGCAATAATTGGGTGCCAATAATGGCTAACATTTATTTCATTGATAGTTTTTCTCCCCATTTTCACTTGTTTTACTTCAATGATAGGTTAGAATTTTGTGATTTTTTTTTAATGAAAGATCAAAAGGATAAACAAAGCAGATTTATTTTCACAGTCACCTTTGCTCAGATTTACCAAGGGTGCCAATATTAGTGGAGGGCACTGTATGTATGTATATATATTTATATATATGTGTGTGTGTGTGTGTGTGTGTGTGTGTTTTTAATATATAAACATAACATGTTTCTTTTTATATATACATAAATATAAACAGTATGCACAAGTAATGTAAACAAAGCCTTACTCTGAATGCAATAGAAAGTTACCTGAAAAAGTATGGGCAAGTGTACCTCGGAACAGAAGCTGTTTTACCAAAAGCTGTTATACCAAATATTTATTTGGTTTAGTTAATAGAAGTTAATTGATAAATTAATTAATGATAAATCTATTTATGGCAATATTTTTAAAAGCATCCTCCTCATTTTTTTCCTGCATTTTTACACAAGTGTCTAAAACTTTGAACAGGACTATAGCTTTGCAGGTAGGTTTATTTTGAAATATCATTCTGCACCCAGTTTCCAAGCACGACATACTAAGTATACGTACTAAGTATACTAAATAAACATTGTATTAATACGAGTGGAATTGTTAAATAAACATTTCCACGCAACTTCAAGTTTCAAAGCGTGCTACAGAAATGTCCTTCCTGTCAGGAAGAAAGACTCAGCCCAGCTGCCCTGTGAGCTCATGACACAGGAGCTGTGGGAAGTCGGTCAGTGGGCCGAAAAACACAAGCCCTTAGACAATACAGCCTTTCAGGCGTGGGGCGTCCTGGGAGAACAGAGCAAGCCGGGAAACTGCTGTTTCTTATAGCCGTATCGTTTAGATGGGCTTTAGTGGAAGACGGCGTGATCTGGACATTAAGATGGAGAAGAGTGAGATGAACTGAAGTGGGGATGTTAGAAAGAGAGAGAGAAGGATGGGGGCCCCAGGTCTCCAGACGGTGTCCCGCTGCGAGTGTCAAAACAATAAAACAGCTCAAGTCCAGATGGATGCCCGGCCAGAGGGGACGAGGACGGAGAAACACACTCCCTCTACAGGCCATGGAGACAAGCTCTGTGGAGCCAAAGGGGAGGTTGATTTGTGTCAGCAAACCCCCCCGGAGACTCCCTGTTTCGTTCTTTCCGCACTCTGCTTCACTCCTGCCCTCCGTGAAACGCCCGGACAGTTTGTTCATACACTCTCATGGACAGTCCGGACGGAACCGTCAGGAGACACAGTGTTCTTATGAGCCTCGCCAAGTTCTCTGCGAGAGAACCTGGTTACAATTTTTAATATATACATTGCATACTATAATAGTACATATTTATATACATGATCATTTATATTTGTACTTATTTTACACACACATGCACACATCCATTATATATATTATATATATTATATTATATACATATAGTTCATAAATTCATAGTTCATAAATGCATGCATGTATAATATTTGTATTAATTTGTTACCTGTGATATTTTTATACATTTTATATATTTTACTATATATATATATTAATTTTATATGTGTGTGTATATATATTTAAATGTTAGTGTTATATATAATGGTTTTATTAGGTTTTTAACTGCTATGGGGGTTTAAACTAAACTAAAATCAAAATAGGCAGCAGTGTGCCTTTCTAATATGAACAGCTTATTATTTCTTTTTAAGGGTGTAAATGATATTCGGTTGGTATAATTTAGGTGACACATCCTGCTGTGAACCGGTGTCCAATGGGCAAGACATCTGGAGCAGATGGTGTATTGGAGTCCCCCCAACAACTTTCAAGGAAGAAACAGTCCTATCCCAGTGCCAGGGCAAGAGAGAGGAGACCCCATCTATGCATGAAAAGAGGTCAGCGGGGTCACTGTGGAGGGAAGTAGGAGGATGTCCCAAGCAGGGGACAATGCCTTTAATGGAGCCCACGGCACTGCAGGTCCACACATTCACACACACACACACACAATCCCTAAGCAGCGTCCTACCCACAATAGCACATGGTGACCTGGCTCACACTCTCTCTTTCTCAAACACACAGTGTAGGATGACAGTGTAGGTCAGAGAGGGTTAATCAGGATCAGCCCTTGCGCTCTGCACATTGTCTCCTGTGCGTCCCTCTCCCGTGTTGACCTGAGCGGACGTAAATAGGAGGGTCAGGTTTCTTAAGTGACAGAGATAGATGTGTGTGAGTGTGACTTATAACACTTACACAGGCCTTAACTCTCAAGGTCTGCATGTAGTGTCGTTTCAGCACAATCCAAAAAACACTTAAATTATATGTTCCTATAGTATCTGATATAACTGAAGCGGGTTATACATGTTGTGGTAATGTAAGAAAGTATGACTGTAGGCTGTTTATAAACTTTCCATGGGCCTGTCCTTTCTTCGAAATAGCTAGTAGGATTCAGTTTACATCGCAGCTTGCCATTATGCAAGATAGCTAGCTGACTACACTAAGCTAGCTGAGCTTAGTGTTAAGCTAGTGGCTAAACTGTTCGCTTGCTCACTGAAAACACAAGGAAATTTAATTTTTTTAGCTTCTGTAAAATAATGTGTTATGTCATTTAAAGTACATTACGATATTTATCAAATATTTAAGACTGAATATAACAACTTGGACATTTAATCACATATTTAAAATTGGCAACAAAATCTAGAATGAAATGCTCCATGAATGTTGTTTCTTATGCTCAATTTAAAAAAAACAAAAAAAATTCAGAGTAAACCAGATGATGCACACGTGCAGTCATAAACGCTAGTCTCTGTTTTCTAAACCAGTTTTGGTGATAAAATGTTTTTGTTTTGTTTTGTTTTTTTTGTGGCGGAAGACTAATCGTGTGGCAGTTTTCAGATGGAGTCCATGGAATAAAAGAATAAAAAAAGGTAATCTTGAGTTTATATTTCCAAAATTCTGACTTTTTTCTTGCAATTCTGAGATTATATCTTAACTCTGATAAGAAAAATCAACTTGTCATTCTTTTCATCAGAACCATGATTTTAAATCCTATTCTTCTGGCTTTTTTCATCCCCTTAGAACTGACAAACTAGCAACTGTTGATTTGAGTTAAATCAAGTAATAAAGTCCAAACTAGGAGTTACAAACCTTGTGATAAGAAATTCAGAATTGTAATTGTAAATGTTATGTAAAATGTTAAACTAGTATATCTAAATAGTAGGTTTAAATATTGTTTAAATATTAAATAAATTGTTTAAATAAGATTTATGCTTTAAAAGTAACCATTTGCGTCTTTGATGATAGTATTCTATAAAAATTATTTGCATCCCGATTCTTACATTGAAAGGCAACATATCCATTGTAGAGCTCTCAAATGATTGGATCGCATCCAAAATAAGTTTTTGTTATAATGTATGAGTGTGTATTGTGGATATTTATTATTTATGTATAAATGTAACACGTGCATGCATATATTTATGAAAATTGTTTATATATGAAATGTATTTATATTAGTGCTGTCAAATGATTAATCACATCAAAAATTGTTTTTATTTGCATTATTTATGTATGTGTACTGCATAAAGTAATGTATATGTTTGTATTTATATACACATAATAAATGTAGTTCACGCATAAACACTTTATTTTGGATATAATTAGATGCGATCAAACATTTGACAGCACAAAATTAATATACCATATAAATTCATGAATGTATACATTTGACAAAAAATTATGAATATTTTCAAAATATATAATGTATGTGTGAGTATTTGTAAATACTTATATTATGTAAACAAACATAATATTCATTTTGGAAGCAAATAATAATTTTACAGCACTAATCCAAATGTTTGTATATGCCATTCTAAACAAATATTTTTGCATTATCATAGCTAAAGGCCTTCGGTAAGTTTTAATTTGACATTAATTGATCAGTCAGAATTGTCCAGAACTGTTCACATTATAATGGCTATTTTACAACAGCTTTGTTTTATAATTAGAGGTAAAGCGTGCAAGTCCAGTTAAGCCGGGACAAAATTTGCACCAGTCAGTCTGTAAAGGCCTCAATCTGAGTCAATTTCAAAGAGAACAGAAGCTTCTTGAATTAAAGCCAAACAGATCCAAATCCATGTCAGCAATGCGATGATAAACACACTCCCATCAGCCCTCTAAATGAGGACAGGCCGCCATGAGATTGGATTTAGACGGAATGACTTTGCAGCAAGACTCTAGGAAGCTAACTCGGCGCTGGGATCTGGCTCAGTCTTTATCAGTCCCTCTCTGCCTCTTTCCTAAATCTGATATTAAAAAGGGATTAAGGTGCCGAAACAACACCACCAATATCCAACTGCATCTCTTCCTCCCTTTACCAGCCAGGATGGTTCACACAGAATGCAGTGGGGGGAAATAAAAAAGAGGGAGTCATGCAATGCGTCTCCCGTGTGACGGCCGGCTGCCAAGAATGGAGGGAGGGGAGCGAAGAGAAAGAGAGGAGAGGGAAAAGCATAAGATCATATTTAGATTCAGTTTGTACATGTTAGTTCTCCCTTTCTTGTAACGCAATACTGTGAGAGCCGCCCTGTCCTGTGAACTCTCAGGATATCTTAGCGTGCACAACGAGGACCGATTGGCTGCCTAATCCGGGACGACCCTGTGTCATAACACACACACACTGGCCTCCTTGTGAGATAAGCCCATTGTGCGCATGTAATGCATCAGTCTCAGGGCAACTATATCGAGCAGTAGGTCACACTGACGCCTTTGTGTTTCTCGAAGGGAGAAAAACAACCATTCATTAGTAACCCGACTCTGCTGTGTAACATGTTCTGAGGTCTATGCATTCTTAGGAACCGTTTCTGTGTCTCTAGATCAGTGGTTCTCAAATTGTTTCACTTTAGGACTCAGATTTTACTCTGGACATTAAGAGGCAACCCAAGCAATACCAAAATTGTTCAGTTGGAAGTGGCATTTTAATAGTTGCATGTTCATGGCAGCCAGTAACCATGATGGAAATCCAGTTTGAATTGGATGCTAGCTGTCTTTTGTAACATGTTAGATGGTTTCGTTTTGATATGTCAAGATGCTAGTTGTTTTTTTTGCTGGTCTAAATGGGTTATCAGCTGATTGAAGTTGGTGATAAGATGGTATCCAACACCAGTGGATATTTAACTGCTGCAGTAGCAAAAAAACACTTGATTTGATATTTTATTTAGCATATTTCGTTACCTTTTGAAACTTGAAATGGGTTAATTTGAGCAGATGATTTTAATGGTAAAAGGTTTTATGGCGCTGTCAGTGCGCACTTCCACAGTACATCCAGCATCAGGCTCATATTCGCAATCTCAACCATATTCTCAAAACTATCATTTTAATGACTTTATATTCAATAGTTTCATCACTAGCAGTTTATTCCCCACATCCAGCATCAAATGGCAGTGACATTTATATTTTATTGCGTAGAGTAATCACTCTGCATTAAAGCCATTCAAAGGAAGGCACGTCCTGATTTTGGTAAGTACTATGTGTCTCTAGGTCAACATACTTTGACTTTTTGGAGCATAGAAACTAGATTGACCAACAAAAGATCAACAGTAAAAGTCCAACTTTAGCCTTCAAGAAAACCTCAATTTAATTTTGCTAACCATGTTCCAAAACACAGCTAAAAGCTTAAACTAGATTTTCCAGTAATAAATTTGCCACACAAAAACTTTTTATCTTTATTGGAAGTGGACAAGTTATTTAAGTCTTATTCATATTTCCCTTTACCTATTGCTGTTTTGTTCAGTTTTCAAATATGAGGACCATGTTACACCCACACTGGCATCCGTCTTAATTTGATTAGCTCCTACAAAGTGACGGATGAATGGACTACAAGGGAGTGACATGACATGACTAAACTGGAAAGCTCCCATTATAAACAAATCTATCAGCAAGTGCTCGGCTTAGCTTGGCTGATT
This sequence comes from Enteromius fasciolatus, assembly GCA_032361145.1. Taxonomy (NCBI): domain Eukaryota; kingdom Metazoa; phylum Chordata; class Actinopteri; order Cypriniformes; family Cyprinidae; genus Enteromius; species Enteromius fasciolatus. The sequence continues at coordinate 10,092,241 of JAUMHR010000082.1, forward strand.
ATGATGGTCAAGTTCTAGATTTGTCAAGTTGTAGGGTAGATAGGGTGTAAGACTTGAGAATGAGATGGGTTTTCTTAGACCATACGACCCACTTGCACCAGGGGCTGTCTTGTCACTTCATCAGAAACACGTGTCTGATTTAACAAAAAACATTTCAACTGTGAGAGATAATGAAACAACGACAGAAATGTGGTTAACTAAAAAAAGCAACATTGAGCCTACCACACTTCACATAGAAAAGATTTACCAGGCTCAGTAGACAAGTTATATAGACACCTTTTATACTGTTATTGTCAAACAGCTTGGACAGGTTTAAGAAACCAAATTATTTTGGAAAAAGATTAAGTGGGTAAAAATGACTGAAACAACACTGGTTTTATTACATGAATGGCTGTAGGCCCTAAATCCAAATCTGAGTCACTCTCCTGGTTAATATTTCCACACTTGTCTCTTCTTAGTTATCTTAACTGGCCAATTCCTCCTACCCAAAATACACAGTTAGCTTTTCCAGAATGAAAGGCCACACACTCTCTCTTTTCTTTCTTGCAGATGTCTGTCTTTACCCACCCCACATTCACCCCACCCTGAAGGCCATCTGCACCCATTGTCTGGGGCAGGGGAGGAGGCTCCACCACCCCCTGCATACGCACACACAATCAGCTTTGAAGAAGGGGGCAGGGGTCCTAAATCCAACTGCAATAAAGAAGCATGACTTACTAATAAAACATCAGCTCAATAAGGAACTAATCACTCTTCAATAGAAACTATCCTCAACCCATAGCTGTGATGATCCTTTCTCTATGAAATATCAACTTTTTCCCCCCTTTCTGTCCTGCCTTCTGTGTCTTTTTCCACCCCCTCCATCCTCTTGGGACAGTATGACTGGATCTGCAGGACGGAGATAGCAGTAGTAGAACTGGTCGCCCAGATTATGTTTATTGTGTATATAGACTTTTTGAAGCCTTCGTGATGTGATATGAAGATGAGTTTTCCCTGTCCTAAATTCCCATAGGAAAGAAGTTAATCTTTTTCATATCTAAGGAGACTTTTTCTCAGATGTTTCTCCTGAAGATCCTTGGAAGAAATAAAAAAAACACACAAATGAGCACTATATTACTGAAATAAATTATTATTTATTTACAATACAAGTGCAGAGTTGTAGATGTATTTGACATTTGGTCACAGACCCAGTAGAAACATTTGGTAAATGTTTGAAACTCTAAAGATTAAATATATGAGATCACTGAAAATCTGGAGATGCAGAGGACCAAATCTCCATTTGCTCATTTTAATCTAATTTCTGTTGATGACAGAACTGGCAGGTCACAGCCAAAGGGAGTCTAGGACAGCAGGAAAAACAATCCTTATGCAAATGTTATCATGCTTATTACTCTTAAAATGGTGGATAAATTCTTTTTTTGTTGCTGATGTCAAAGGTTGTCAATTCAATCAACCTTTATTTACCAAGTGGAGCCAAAATATTATCACATTATATTAAAGTCTAACTCATTTTAAGACAAGATTTCTCTATTGACATGAAACAGTTACTATGTTGGGTTGCTACTTGATGTCCAATATAAAATGGGCCTTGAAACAAGATGGGAGAAATAATTATTTAATTGATAATTGAGTTATTTGACAAATTTACCCCAGTTGGTTATTATTATTAAACCTAAACCTTAAAAGGCTGTGTCCCAGAAGAACCTCATATAGCCAGATAATCCGAAGTTTACATGTCACCATCTAAAATTTGCATTAACCTTCCAACACAAAAATGTAAATTCTTAAGCTTCTGAGTTCATGTCCTCTTCCTAAAGAGATCTCCACAATACTTGTGAAATTTCTATTCTGCTGTTAAGTGGGTGAAAAGATGCGCATGACGTCCAGATGTTCCTCAGCAAGTGGTGCCCAAGTATCTGCCTTCAATCTGTCTCAGACGACAGACCTCTGTCTGAGGCCGGCACAGGCCTTTCAGATCCCAGCAAACCACCAGGCATTGTCTGGCCTAAACTGCCATCCACAGCACCATGAATGGGAAGAATAAGGGTGAGCTGGTTTGAATGGAAGACCTACTTTACAGACAGATGATCTCTCTCTCTCTCTCTCTCTCTCTCTCTCTCTCTCTCTCACTCTTCTGGATCTTATTGTCTGTCAAGGCCACGGTGAAGCAAGCAAGCGGAAGCCCTGGAGAGGAGATTGATTTTGGGATTAAACTCCAGGGCTGGCGGCACTAACCAGACGGGGGAAGGAATATACATTTGTGTGTCTATCTAAAGTCATGTCCATGTAAATGACTGCGAGAATTTGACTGCCATGTGAGCATAGTGAAGCATGCAGCTTTGTCAAAGTTGATATCAAACCACCAATGAAAACCCAAAGAATTGTGTCCCGATGGCTGCTATGTGCGTGATGTAAAGTGCATAGGCTTTTGGTGTCGACTAGGGGTTGGGGGACAAATATGTCCTTGTGAGAATGGGGCATTAAATTAGGGTGTTTAAAACGTCAGAGACATGAGCTGTAGGCGGGGTCAGGGCACCAAATGATGAAGTTGGTGTTGCTCTGGGGCGATGCTGGCCTCTGATCCACGTGAATGAGAATAATGGCCATTTCATTCAGACTCGAATCCCAACCAACAGCCATCATACTAAAGGAGACGGGCAAAATTAAGACCTGGAAACATGGTGTTTGTCTTTCAGCATTTGGGGCTAATGCAGTGTTGGCTAAACTTTTTAATGATGGAACCCTTTTGGGTGGTACTTAAGACTTTCTCTTGTCTTCTCTGTTTTAGGTTGCATCTTAAGCCAGAAGACTTAATTTTCTGATTCCAAAATTAACAGATCAAAAAAAAAAACATCAATATGTGTGTTGTGGGTGGTTTTATCATGCTGCTATACAGCTTCTGGGATTTATTAGGTGGTTTCTGCATGTTGCTATGCAGTTGATAGGGTGTTATTAGTGTTTTAGCATGTCGGTATGCAGTTGTTAGGGTGTTTTTCAGTGGTTGTTAAGGGCTTGTCTGTTGCTATGCAGTTGCTAGGCTGTTATCTGTATTTAATCATGCTGCCATGTGGTTTCATATTTTCTCAATGGTTACTAGGGTCTTCTGGTTATTTTTGTATTTAGTGCTGTTGTTAGGTTGTTTTAATGATGTTGCCATGCAGTCATTCAAGTGTTTTGAACAATTGCTAAAGTTTTCTGGTTGGTTTTTGCATGTTGCTATGCAGTTGAAAGTTGTGCAGTTGTGTTTTGAGTGGTTGCCAAGATAGACTTGGTGGTTTGTGCCCATTGCTATATAGTTACTACAGTGTTCTAATGGCTTTTGCATGTGGTTGCTAGGGTGTTCTGGACTGTTTTAGGATGTTGCCATGCAGTTGCTATGGTATGTATTGAGTGGTTGCTAGGGTCTTCTGGATGGTTTTTGCATGTTGCTATGCAGTTGCTATGGTGTTTTGAGTGGTTGCTAGGGGTGTGCTGGGTAGTTTTCAAACATTGCTATATGATTACTAGGGTGTTATGATGGTTTTTGGATCCTGTGTGGTTGCTGGGATGTTCTGGCTTGTTTTAGGTTGTTGCCATGCAGTTGCTAGGGAGTTTTGAGTGGTTGCAAAGTGAATACACGTTTGCAAGTGTGTTGTGGCCTGTTTCTATATTATGGGCTTTTTAAGCCATTACTAGGTGGTTGCCATGGTATTATGGAAGGTTGCTAGCTGGTTGCTTACTAGCCTAATTCAAAACTTGACACTTAGAAAACTAATAAACACATACTGCTCAAAGAAACCACACAATTTAAGCACACAATATAAACATAATTTACATTTATAACAAACTGTGTTGGACATGTCATGCACTAAAGTGTAATGCTAAAAAACAGTCCTAAGTATGAACAATAGTAATGAAGCCTGCCTCAGCTAACACCACTAACACAATAATAGGCATGGCCCAGATTCTGATAGCAGTGTGCATGAGTGTGCATTTTCTTGCGGTTCACTTCTGCAAAAAAGTTATTAAACACACGCAAGCTAAATGATTCACAGCTAAACTCATGGTCACATGGTTGGGCAGCTGAGTCAGACCTGAAGATCACATTTGAGCACCCAAACCTAATAAAATCAGCTACCAGTTGCGACACACAGAGTGACATCAGACAGCAAGGGTGTTGAAATGCAGCAATCAACAATGAACTAAACAGAAAAGCAGTCTGAGATTATGGGAACAGAAAACCACCAGCAGCAAGAGAGTTAAGGCAGCTGTGAGCTGAGAGGAACTACAACATCTACTTTTCAACATTAGCTCTGCTCCAAAACCAAGTGAACTTTCTCACTATGTGCTCTCTGCATCACTCATTAATGACTGATCTGGAGTAGGCAGAACTTCCGTTTGCCATAATATGCATATTGCTAACCAAACAACGTGACATTTTTATGTTAAAGGCAGTGCTGGGTGGATTACTTTCGAATTGTAGGCCATTGCTGATTACAGATTACATGTTGTTAGTAACATAATTAACATAATAGTAACATAGTTAACACTCATTTAGGTCAACTTTTTAGATTATATTTATTTGTTTTTGAATAAAACTCATTTTATAAACATACCACATTGATATAAAAAAAGAGAAAGAAAATAGGTCTTAAAATAGGTCGTTAAAGGGTTAGTTCACCCCAAAATAAAAAATTCTGTTATTAATTACTCACCCTCATGTCGCTCCAAGACCTTTGTTCATTTTTGGAACACAAATTAAAATATTTCTGATGACATCAGTGAGCCATCTGTCCCTCCAAAGACTGAAATAGAACTGAAATGATCCCAGATCCAGAAACCTGGTAAAAAAGTCCATGTGATTAGTGGTTCAACTTAAGTAAAAAAATAACATCATATACTCGACCATTCTTCTCCTATGACTTACATCTTCTGCCATTTTAGAGGATATTACTACGTACATAAGCATACACTTTTCTCTAGCCCAGTGGTTTTCAACCTGTGGGCCGCGGCCGTATTGCAGGGGGGCCGCCAATTATTATTAATAGAAATTGTAATATTGTTAATATAATAAAAAATGTCTAGTTTGCTGATCCGTTATGTATATTTTCTGTTTATTCAGTACATTACCAGTTTATTCAATAAAGACAATTAACAGCCTTGCTTCCGAGTACTTAGTTAACCCGACACAAAAAGCGGGATCATTTAAATTCTTTTGCAGTGGGCAGCGGAAACATATGTGTTTGGCTGTGTGGGTCGTGAGTTAAAAAAGGGTGGGAAACCACAAATATGTTAAAGCTTGCGTATGCGGTACATTGAGATCCTCTCTATAATGGTGGAAGACGTTTTATTGGTTTTATAATTCCACCATTGGTCTAATCCGAAGAGGTTTTATTGGTTTGGAATGACATGAGGGTGAGTAATTAATGACAAAAATTTGGGGTGAACTAACCCTTTAATACATTTTGTTGACTAGCTATACATTGGCAGGTTTTAAAATCGTGCCATGTACCACTGCGTCCGTAAACAAAGTCACTTGTGATGTGTGCGTGGCCATACAGTCTTCCGACTGTCCGAATTTGCACCGTGTATGGACGCCTTAAGAGTTTGTAGTTAGCTTATTGTTTTATTAACTTGTTATATCAGGCATAGAAAAATACATCTGCGTTTCTGTCTAATATTGATCAAGTCATGTCAGGAGACAGGAAGTTAAGGTAACACTGGATTCGGACATGCTTTAAACAATAAAATATCTACAGTAGTTTGCAGTTAGCATTTTGCTAAGCTAATCTCAAGACACTTTCATAAGCAAACAAATGTTTTGTAGTTAGAGTTAGGGTCCTTGTAGTTAGCATGTTGCTAAGCTAACAATGTGATATTTAAAGTCTTGACATAGCACACAAATGCTATATAAATGTTTTGACAATAACATAGTTTGAGTGGATCGCTGGACGAATTGCCCACAGCTGTTAGCAATCAGCTAATCAATCCCCTTGTTACGATCGCCCAACCAAACCAGTTCCAAAAGCACTATAAATGCTCAAGCTTCCCATTCATTCCCATCTCGCTTTTTGCATAACCCTCCTCCTCCCCTTCTGCCTCCATTTAAACACAACTTCCCACTCCGGGGGGCAACCAGAGTTCGAGCCGGACGCCGAGCCCTTACCCTCGCTAGGGTTCGAGCCCGCCGTTCTCCCGGCCTGCTCCTTGGACAGTACGCCAAACCCGCTTATCAATATTTATGAGGAAGCGTGAACACTTGAATTAAAATGGGTTTGAAAAAGTGTTTGCATTTGGAATCTGGATAAGCTAATCATGTAACCTAATACTTTCTTAAAAGTAAAGAGAACAAATTGCTATGTATTTTTTGGCTTTTTACCGAGTTGAGCAAGAGACTGTAGTTAGCATGTTGCAAAGTTAACAATGCAATACAATATTACAGTGCACATGTTCAAACTCATATCTTTTTTTATATTTTTAAGTAGGGAGCACACCTATGATACTCTAGACTGCTGTCTTCTTAGGCAGCCTGTTAGGTTTTAAAACACAATGTGATTACCGCTACTGTGTTTCAGTGATAAAATCTAATGTTTTGACTGACTCACCAGCTATACAAGTCCGTCACCATTGCTAGCTTTGATCACTGATTAAAAGTCCCCATCCACATGTGTTTGTCCTACTGTTAAAGGAGGTGATGGATGCATTCAACATTCACAACTTCCACAACATCCTGGCCTCAGGAGATCATTAGGTCCTTCAACCTGTCGCTCTCTCTTTAATCATCTCCTTTCCTTCCTTGTAATTTTGTGAGGAGTCCTCATGCTAACAGCTACGGCAGTGTCTCGCCGCTTCAAAGAGCCAAAGGCAGAAACTCGTTTACTCTTAGTAAGAGACCAGATGACAAAGAGACAGATGTCTCATCAGGGACAGGTGTCTGTGGCTGAGTGTCACGCAAATAATAACTGGTTATCTGGTTAAGATGGCAAACCGCAACAGAGTGAGACAGATCGTGCTGAGTAGGAGAGTCCAGACCTCTCTTTAACACCAACCCCCTCTCTTTATCTCCCTGTCCCTCATCCATTGTCACCAGCTGTCCCTCCTTGGGAACACAGAAAGACAATGAGCTACAAAAGCCAAAGGGCAATTACATGCTGCCGAGAGAGTGTGAGGGTTTGGTATATGCTAGAGGGTGAGAGAAACATGCATGTTGATGTTAGATGCTGGGAGGGGTCCGGCACATGACGTTATGATACTGTTTCTGAAAGAAAGGGTGTGAATAGTTCAGTCATGATTAAATCCAGGAAGTCCTTGTGTCTTGGAGGCATCTGGAAAAACAAAAGACCTCCTGAGTGACATTTGACCTATATTAGTTAGGTTAATCCTACGAATCTACGAATGTTTTAATACACAGGAAAATTATGAATTGATATTTACAGAAAAGAGATAACTTATCTTAGATTGTTTTCTTTAATAACATTATCAGTGTTTTAAAATCAAGTTTCTTGATATTAAATAAATCTTTCGAAACAACTGGCAATTTACTTATTTATATTAAGTATTTTATATATTTCTTAACTCCTTTCTCTAATATTCTTCTTGGTCAAATTTGAAAATATACAGCATTTCCTGCTTTAAATAATTAACTATTTAAAGAATATAAATTATATTAGCTGGCTTTATCACAATTTAAGTTTATTTATAAACAATTCACTAGATTAATTCGAATTGATATTTTTTATCAATTTTTAATGTCTACAGATGCACAATTAGCTCCTTATATTAAAATTGTCAATTTATTAAAAATAATTTAAAGCATTTCTTAATTGTTTTCCTTTTGCTAATCATGTTTAGATATTTTATGACATGTAAAACACATTGCACTACTATGAATCTCTGGTGCTTATGAAAATAACACCTACAAGCATAATGCATGTTGTTAAGCTAACAATGTAACACTTTAAGCATGAAAGAAGCATAACAACACAAGTATGACATTACAGTTTTGGGAGAGTGATATTGTTTAAATTGTTAATATTTTCACAGGCTTTCCTGTCGCTTGCTGTCTTTTGTAATACTTTTAACTAACAATGGCAGTTCCTTAATGATCTCATCCTTCGGGAAGTAACAACAAGTATCAACCCAAACGTCAGTGAGTAGCAATGAATACATTTTCATGTTTGTAGTATGTCTCTCTTTATAAAATCCTGTTCAATAAAGTTCAGAAATTCATTTAATATTGTCAAAAAATGTGGTTATTTAAAAGAATAACTCAAAAGCTCAATAACACTCAAAAGCTACATTGTTCCTGCATAACATGAATAACCTTTGAATGACCTCATATGCCAAAGTCTTATTCATAAGCTAGCAGTTAATTTCTGCAAATAGTTGCTTCCCTGTTTACAGTGCTGGATGAGGTTTTTACCATGATTTGACTAAAATCCATCAGTGCTCAATGAATAAAGGCCACACACAGCTGATTACACTTTAGACAAAGAAGGCCAGTTAAACTGGGCTAGCTTATGCTTGTCTGCTAAATAAATGCCTCCAGGGAGTCACTCACAGTTTACACTGATCACCACCATTACAGAACAACAGAACAACAGAGCAGCTCAATATTTGTAGTAGTGTTTTTATACTCAGGGTCAGCTTTACAGTGTAAACACACACCAGCATGCGCATACAAAACCCGAACGAGAAACACAGGGAAGGTCAGCATCACTAATTCACACTTAGCGATGAAATGTAGCACCAAATGTGAGAGGACACACGGTTTTGAGCTGCACTGCGTCACGCTGGGTGCTGAGTATGGTATACAAGTTTCAGAAGCAACCGCACATCCTGTTGCATTTCGACCAGTTATTACTTAAGACATGTTTACAGTACTCTTATGATTTACAACTTGTCGAAATTTACTAAAATTGATTTAGTATATTCTTTGCGAAAGAAATTCAAGATTAAAATAGATTTCCAAAATGAAAGGGCAATAGCAAAGCAACAGAATGGTTATTAGGCTTGGTGTAAATGAAATTCTGTCAACCGTGTACAAGAATCAACAAATAACACAACCCTTACAAAAATTTGTGTAATTGCATGTTATGTTTTGTTTTGTTTTTTTTGTGTGCCATGCTTATCACCATTTTTATAAACAGTTGTATTACAAATACATAGTTAAATTATAGTTAGTGTAGCAAACCCATGGTTAGTTTGTGGTTTAACTATATTTAACTATGTTGTTTTGGTTTTATTTGTAGTAAAAACATGGCTAATTTTCATAAGGGAACTTTGCTATCACAGTGCATCAAATGATGCATGGAAAATGACCCATTAAGTTAAGTATGCAAACAGATGCTAGAAAGAAGACCAGTTTATAAGCAGATATTGAAATGACATTGTTAAACATGGCAAACATTCTGACAGCATAAATAATATAAAAAATACAAACTATTTAGACATATCAAAGTATGTGGATTTAATATGCTTTCTAGGTTGTTCTGAGTGTTTATTTATTTTTTTTGTTTGTTTTACCATATGCTACCAAAATGAATTTAAGCATTTTACTTGCTCATTAACTCGTATTGTGCCAATAATTTGATAGGAACATGTAGAGGAGACAGAAAGCAAAGTGGGAAAGATAGAAGGAGGTGGCGGGATTCGATTTGGGATTCGAACTTGGAAGTAAAGTAAAATTGGACAAACCCAGTAGTGTAACAAGTCAGGGCATGCCCACTCAGCGCTGACAAATATAAATTTCTTTCTTTATTCCACTTTTTATATTTATATATTTTGCGAACATTGTGATAATTCAAGCATAAAACAAATCTAAAAACTGAAGTATCACATAACAGTTCATTGCTTGCATGTTGCTAAGCTAAAATGTGATACTTCTAGCCAAAAAAAAAAACGTTTTACATAAGAGTTTGTTGCTAGCATGTTGTTAAGCTATCAATGTGATACTGCTAGCTTAAAACAATCACTTAAGAGTTTGTTGTTAGATTGTAGCTAAACTAACAATGTGATATATCTAACATAAAACAAGCTTAAAAATATAAGTATCGTGTAAGATTTTGTTGTTAGTGTTGCAAGTCTCGGCTCCGGAGACTCGACAGCCAGATTAAGAGTCGGGAATCACGTCTTGTCTCTGTCAGCTCCTCTGTATAAGCAGCAGCTACAGATAGCATCCATAGACGAGCTTTTCTTATATCAAAATGGGAAATGAGTCTCTGCTCAAGTATGGGGAGGGAAATAAAAAGTAAAGTCCCTTTTTAGTCCTTAATACAGACAAATATTGTCATATTTGTTAAGCACATTTTGATAATTATACATTGACACATTTTCTGAGGGCACCACATTAGCATGTTTCTAAGCTAAAAATATAGAAAAATATAGAACAAGAATATTTTAAATCTTGAGCAATTATTTTAAAGCTAATTTCATTATACTTCAAAAATACCGCACCAAGTGATAATTTTTAAGAAGAATTAGGTGGAGGATTGTACAGCATTTTTACAGCCATAGAGTTAAAAACTTTAGCAATAGCTTACTTGTCAGCCCTAAGTACGCTCAATACTATACAGAAAAAAGAAATTTGACATAGTGCTAAAACTTTACTACTGTAAAGTACAGCTGTATTCACGCATTTTGAAACTCTTTTTATGTCACAGCAGTGATTTCGATGGAAGCAGTGGCTCAAAGCTAATTATCAAATGCTCACCCCCCAAAGTGAAGCTTTCCCTAGAGTGCCAGATTGCTGGCATTTATTTTGAATGTCACAGAGTGAGCATGTAGGTGGAGAGACACCGTCAGTATGAACACACGTGGGAGGAGACTGCGATTATAGCAGCTCCATTTTGACAATATTAGCTACTTCTTCATCCGCACTCTATTATCACAATTACATATCTTATTTCCTCCAGGACCCGATGGCTCAGAAAACGAGAGCTACTGAATTCCTCTGTGAAGAATTTCAAACGTGTTGTTGGAGAATGTTAAATGCTATTGTTGGGCACCTGAGCTTTAGCGATGACTTCCACTCACAGACAAAAGCAGACCAGCAAGAGGATGTATTTTTTATTTGGTTGTGGGAGTCGTGAATGAACGCGTCTGACCCGTCATGTTGGCTTTAAGTACAGCGTCGGTCCACTCTTTAATTAAGGTCTCAAAGGGTTTTTTGAACGTGACTGATTGTAGAGGGCTATAGAAGTGCTGGGGGTTGTAAAATGCCCTTAATAGCATCATACATGTTTAAAACAAAGCTGCGAGAGGGTTGAGTGGGAATTAAATAAAAAGTCGCAACCTTTTTGGTCTTGTACAAATACAAGGAATGTCCTCATGCAGGGAGATCCCAGATCCAGTTTGCTTTGAAAGGGATTTGAATATTACATAACACAGCATCTCAGCGACACTCTAGAGAACAAGAAGTTTGGAGAATGGAATAATTCAAGTTTTAACCTTTTTTTTCTTAAAGAAATTTATATTTTCATTCAAGCAAGGATGCACTACATTGATCAAATGGCAGTAAAGACATTTACATTGATAAATAAATAAGTATTCATCAAAGGATCTTAAAAATTATGATGACTTACGAATTATGAAGAATCATGTGACACTAAAGACTGGGGTAAACATATATAATAAGGAATAAATTACATTTTGCAATAAATTAGTGTTACGAGCCACCTTTGTTGCTATGTCTAGGGCGAAATAGGCACGCAACAAAATAAAGCGGAAGCCATGTGTGTGTGATAGCACTGCTGACAACTCAATCTTCATGGATCAAAGAAACCAAATAAATCCACATTACAACATGAATGAAGGGAAAAGTAACAGGTTTATTGTATAAAGCTATAAATGGGGTTTAAAAACTTCAAGAGGGAGCTCAAGCCAAAATAACAAACAAAACAGATATAACTGTTAACAGAATCTAACTAACCTGCCCAAAGGAAAAAGAAACAAAAGTACATCCAAATACCCTATCTCCTTGACTAACATAAACAGGAAAGAACAGATTCAAAACAAAAATGGCACCCCCTCTCTACTAAACCCCAACTAAGTTAACCGTTACAGAAAAAAAGAAGAAAAGGGCCTCAACCCAAACTAAAATAACTTACAAACAAATGCTGGAATTCTTAAACATAAAAGTCAATATAAC
>JAUMHR010000082.1:10116862-10127240 GCA_032361145.1 Enteromius fasciolatus
TTTCTGGATTTTTCTTTTTAGATTCTGTCTCTCACAGTGGAAATGCACCTATGCTGAAAATTGTAGACCCCTCCATGGTTTTTAATTAAGAGAACTTGCAAAATTACAGGTTAATCAAATACTTATTGTAAAATAGTAAATACTTATTAGCCTCACTGTATATATTGGACAACTACTGATCGAAATATTGAAGTGACATGCTCTCCTCAATGTTTGTGGTTACAGCCTACCACAATTGCTATATATTAAGTTATGCTTGGCCTAGGGAATCATCATGGCAGGCGCAACAAAGCTAAACTATCAGCCATCCAATCAGTTCATCTCCTGAAGGTCATCCAATCATAACCAACCACATTGATCTGCAGCCATGGTTCTTTCCTTTGTGTGTCATGGCCTTTGACTCTGATTACGGAAGAGTTTTATGGCTGTTTGCCCTTCCACCACCACTGTGTGTGTATTTTTTGTGTTCGGATTAGGCATCCTTCCGGGGAAGTAAAATGGATTTAGTGGATTTTCTGAGAGAGTGATGTGATCAAACATCTGGTGATGTTTCTGTTTTCTGATTTTGTCCCGTTTGTTTTTGGGATCACCTCACGTTTATTAGATTATCCAAAGTGTCCACAACCTTCTGGCCAATTGAAATGTAATAGAGAGTCGTACAATAGAGAATTTGTGTTTTCCATGCACACAGCCATCTGCAGGAGCTTTAGGGATGGGGGCAGCAATCACATGACCACACACACATATACTCTGTGGGCATGTGAGTGGGGTCTGCTGGTCTGGGCTGTACGGAGCAGATTACAGCTCAGCACGTGTGAACTAATCCATGTGTTACTGATGGGCCAGAGCAGGCCTTGCTCCACCACAGCTGTTACTGTCTGAGTTTGTACGTGCTCCGTGTGGATTGTAGCCACACGGATTGTAGTGTGTGTTATCGTATGTGTGTTTAATCAGGGATGCAGCATATACCTACATCCCCAGTCTGATTTAGATCTCGTTCTATCTAGGGATGGGTCTCAATGTATGAGTAGTTGCACAATAGCTGACTAGATGAATGGAAGTGAGACTAGTACGTCCACATTTTTTGTGATTATTTTTAGTTCTACTTATTGTATTACATCTCGCACAATTTTTTTTGAGCATCCAAACATGAAAATTGCATTTTAGATGTGGATGAAGTTATAGAGTCCTACTTCTTCAAACCCTTGCAGCCTATTACATTATTTTATGCTCTGCTGAATGAATCTAGTCAGTCGAATAACTATATGCAGGCAACTCACTTACTATTCAAAATATGTATTTCTAAACATCCACCCTCTTTGTGTGTTGTACAGTAAGCTGTTATTGGTTCACCCCATGCATGGCTCAAAGGCTTCTTTGTTTCCAAGCATGTTTACATATAGAGCCGTCATAGTGTCTGTCTCTACTTTCTTTCCACTGGTATCTGTCTCTTCCTCCTACCTTTATTCATCTCCCTTTCATTCTCTCTATCCTGACTACCCCCACCTTTTAACTTTACATCTGCAACCATCTCTCCTTCCCTCGTTCTCTGCCCACATTTGAAGGTTGCTTTTATTCTCAGCATAAGTGTACATTGCTTTTAGGTTGGTACATTTCTCTAATGTCATACTCGCGTTGCTTTTCGTCCAGTTTTTGGACAGATTACATGAGAACGGAGGACTTGCACCAATAATGGCCTCCCATCTGTGTGTGTTTACGTGGTGGGGGAGGATACCGCTCACGTTTAATCTGAGAGCTGTTCAAGAGCTTGGGACTGCTACTGATATGATGGGGACATGTCTGCATGCTCACCCATTGTGACATCATAAAGCGCGTTTGGCCAAACCTTTAAATAAAACATGGCTGGTAACCCAGATCAAGCTGTCAGTCCCGTGTATTGATCAGATTCAAACTAGGGCTTGAGAACCCAAAGCCTGTTCTCACTTTGTAATCTGTGCAGTGGTGTGCAATAACCCAGCCATGTGACAATGCTTCAAAGGCATCATGTGAGGCAATGGAGAATAATATACTATAGCGTAATCCATAGGAAAGAACCCTGACTTTTTTAGTGTGCATGCACTGCTGTACGGTGACTCTATGCCATCATTATGGCTTGGGGTTTCATCTATATTACATGCACGTGATGCTATAAATAGATGGTTGGTTGTGAGAGAGGATGCAGTTTGTGTTCTCACTTAAAGAAAAATGCTAAGATTCATGAAAAAATCGAAATCAAAATTTTATGTACATTTCGGTCAGTGGAGAGCTGCACAGATTTTTGTTTGCTGCATAGACAGAGGTGCTGTGTGGAAAAATGTGACATTTCCTGCTGTTGAAGCCAGCTATGATTATACATGTGTGTGTGTATATATGGATAGTTGGCAAATAGCCAGTCCAGTATGTAATCTGCATACTTTTTTTTTCATGCTCGTTTGGGGAAAAATGCATTGAATATTTTGTTCTTAATGCAGATTATAATTTTAGAGTGTATTAGAAGGGTGTCAACCCCCTCTTGACCTTGACATTACTTATTACCATGCCATTCCCATAGCATTATGCCAACACCATTCATTATTTACCAGTATACCAAGCAGAATCTAGATCAAGCATGTGTTTTCAAGCTTTAATAAAACCCCCACCACACCAGAGGATAGAAAGGATGGATCTATTAATCTATCTAAAGATGTATAAGTATTGCAATGCAAGTGCACATGAATGCACCTTATATATTGCTTTTGTTTGATAATTCAATGTCATCCAACATTTCACGATTGTGACAGTTCTGACTACAAGCATGTGTTTATTTTTATGAGTCATTTAAAGGAAATGTGAAGATGTTTTATCATAATAAAATTCTTGCACTGGGTGTAAGAGAGAGCAGGTCTGAACACGCTCAAACGTAAGAGGCACGTTTGATTTGAGTTATTATTAAACCGAGTTGTAGCGTTCTGTATATGACTAATGCAGAGGAGTATAAAACTTGGCACCTTCTACCAGTGCCAGATCTTGACCAGAAAAATAGACTCAGCTTGCAGCTTTGAATCACAGATTCTGCACACCCACGATTATCAAGGGTCGTTCATTTACTCTGCTCCAAGACCAAATGAACTGCCTACAGAGGCAGCATTTTGCGGCAATATAGCTAACTTGTTTTAGTCACATTTGCCTTCGCGGAGAAGGCAAACCAGGATGCAGTGCAACAAAAAAAAGTATCAATAAAAAAGGTAATTTTATGTTTCTGTGTGCAGTATTGCGCCGTTCGCTTAATGACATGCTAATATCATTGGACTGCATTGGAATCTATTGTAAGTTGAGTTTCCATTGCAGAGCGCTGTTTTTATTTATCTGTAAATGTAAAATTGTTCATATCAGCCATTTATGTGGTTAAAAGACTGTTAGCTGTTAAAAATAAAGGTTGTTTTGGTACCAATAGCCTTGTGGGTAACAAACAGACATACAGCACTGTTGTGCAATGGTCGTCACAAGAATCCTGACCCCATCTCTCTCCCACTTTGCTTCCTGTCAGTTATGATCTGTACTGTCATAAAAAAGTAATAAATGCAAAAAAACGTAATAAATAATTAAATTAGTGTTGTCAAACAATTAATTGCAATTACTGGCATTCAAATAAGTTTTAGTTTACATACTATATATATATATGTGTATTGTTTATTATGAGAATACACACATACAGTGTATAATTGGAAAATATTGCATTAATTTATAGATTTATATTATATTTTATATAAGTATATTTAATATACAAACAGCATATTTTCTTTTTCTATTTTTCTCATAGATACATGCATGTGTTTGTATTTACATATAGCCTTCATAATAAACATACACAGCACACTTTCATATATTATGTAAACAAAAACTTTTATTTTAAATTTAATCGTTTGACAGCACTAAAATTTATAAAATAAAAATTATTTTTTCCCAGAACAACTGTTTTCAGTTTCACAATGAACTTTTTCATTGAATAATTCCTAAAAGAAACTTTTTTTTTTTAACGTGAAGAACATTTGAAAAATCTAAAGAGCCTTTTGTTGAAAGGTTCTTCATGGATGCCATAGAAGGCAGCTGCCTATGTAGGAATCAATCTGCTTCATTATGATTTTGTGAGAAAGCCAACATGATAAAGTTCATCTGTTACGTAACTTTAACTTGCAGTGTGAACGACAATGCATTCACAGTATTCAAAGTAACTGAAACACACCTACCTTTACCTAGACCACATTGTGTCTAGCTTTTGTATGTGTGTTTTTGCGTAGGTTTCTGTTTTGAGTTCTCGCATTATGCAACGATCTTTTTAGGTACCACTGAAACTGGTGTTTAATGCGTGAAGTAATAATTAGGTCTTTGAAAGATGTTGTTTTTCACTTAGCCTGCGAGACGACAGACTTAGTGATTGTTGTTTGGCACAGTCTGTCTGTCTACTGAACCGAAGTCATTTATCACGCCACACACAGACGAAAGCAAACACGTACACATATATACGGCCTTCCCGAAAGTGCTTGAGTGTGTGACGTGACACTGTCATATCTGGAGACAGATGATATATAGATGGCGTGAGAAGTACTTTAAAGATATTTGGGTTACATCTGGTTGCCTTGGTGAAGGGGTTGTTGGGGCGAAATGGATGGAGATGAATTAGAGGCCTGGTGCATGCATTTATAGGAGCTACAAGTAAGTCTAAAATACCAGTCTGCTCCCTTCAGCCATTAATGCACCAGGCTGATCAATCAATGTCCACACACTCCAAGGCAGACACCGGAGCGCCTGCGACGTGTGTGTGTGTGTGTGAGATGGCTGTCCTGATAACAGTGCCCTCTTGTTGGTGCTCAGACTGAGTGATAAGGCTTGTGATAAATCTACTGCCATTGTCACAGGCCAGACAGACTGTGTGTGTTTGTGTGAAAGAGAGCAGCCATCTTCATTGCCGATAAGGTGGAATGCAAACAGAATTAGAGTTGAAAGGCCTCAGTAACAACACACAGAAACTTGCGTGCTGATAGAGATCTCCTGTACACAAGCACGCTCGTGTTCACGTGTGCTCGTAAAACATAGACGGAGAGTCTGCTTTTGTTTTAAAGGAGTGTTTGATGACAGTGTTATGCATCATTTATATACTTTATTGTTGTTGTTAATGTGACTGTAGTTTTTAAGTGTGTTTTTGTACTTTCTTAAAGTACAAATATCTATCATTCTTATTATTCAATCATTTTATTTTATTATTCTACATCTATCTATCTATCTATCATTGATTTGTTCTATCTATAGTTTTATAGATTTTATCTAACATTCTTTGGTTCCATCTATTGTTCTATATATATTTATCTACTGTTCTATTATTCTCAGTATTGTTTTTTATTTTATTTCAAGTATTAAAAATGCTTATTTTTAGTTTTAGACATTTATTACATGATGGACACACAAATCACTTTTGCATCAGAAAGGAAACTATCTCAACCTCAACTTCTGAGTTCCTAGAATGCAGTCATCAAGTAGTCAGTGGCGTGTGTGTGCGTGCCTTGTGTTTAAGCAAGCGAATGAGGTGTTGTCTCGTAAGCGGTTGGTCAGATCACACAGGTACAGTGGGTTCATTGCGTTTTTTTTCAGGGCGTGTGCGTGCGTTAGTGTATACAAGGCTGACGTTTCTGTTTCTTGTGTTTCAGGCGAGCCCACCTTCGCTTGTGTCTGGAGCGATTGAAGACTCTTATCCCGCTGGGACCAGACTGCAGCCGCCACACCACTCTGGGACTGCTCAACAAGGCCAAAACACACATAAAGGTAAACACACTTCAGAGGAGCTGATTCAGCTAGTGACGTTGGAGCAGTGGCCTAGTGGTTTGTGGATATGCTCTGACACATTGAGCCATGGTGCTCATGTGGAAAATGAGTTTGAATCATCTATTTTTTCAAATTAGTTTAACTTAAAAAAAAAAAAAAAAAAAAAAAAAAAATATTTTTAATATAGTAAATGAGCTTGCACACATTATTTCTAATAATATGTATATATATATATATATATATATATATATATATATATATGTGTGTGTGTGTGTGTGTTACACAAAATATTCACATCCCCACATTTAAACGGCCACAAAGCCCTCACAAAAACCCCACAGCTTCCTGCAAGCAAAGCCACGACACTCATGTGACACTGCAGACAGATATTTTGTATTGTTGAAAATATGTATCTGATAATAACCATGTATTTTTAGTTTGACTTTCATTCTGATGTCCTACTGGTTTTTCCCTAACAACAGGTTAATCTCCCCCAACCAGTTGTGTGTGTTTGTGTGTACGTTAGTGGTTGTAGCTGGAGGTCATGCTACATTGTTCTAGTGTAATGTGTTATAAAGTCAGAAGGGTCGTATGTGGAGGGATTATTGATCCGAACTGGATTCAGAACTGTAGTAAACAAATCCATTAGTCACATGAGCTTGACAGAAAACATACCTCTTTAAATCACCCGTCCTGCTATATATATAATCATGTTAATAAACCAATACATTTTGGTTAGTGCTCTTGTAAATCAAAGCAGGTTTGAATCTAGCTTGCAACATTTCCCAATCCTGAAATGATAAAAAGGAACATAATATTTTTTATGTCTTTAAGCGCTGAGCCCGTCTTTACTTATGCATTAGCTGTAATAAGCATTGATTACTGCGTGAATTATTTTGTGCATGCCGTTAGTGATTTTCTGTAATTATCCATGAGTCACCATTCTTTGTCTTCCCACAGAAACTGGAGGAAGCGGAGCGTAAGTCTCAGCATCAGTTGGAGAGTTTGGAGCGAGAGCAACGTCACCTCCGGAGGAGACTGGACCTGCTGCGGAGCGGCGGGGGTGTGCTGGAGGCTGAGAGAATACGCACGGACAGCGTAGGCTCAACCCTCTGCTCCGAGAGATCCGACCGCTCCGACTCAGACCAAGGTTGGAGCTTCATGTGTTTATATATGTAAACTTAAAAAGTTTAAGATACATTTCTATCTATCTATTGTTCTCCCGTTCTATTTATTTTATCATTTTAAATATCATTCTATCTTTCTTTCATTTTACCTATTGTTCTGTCTCTAATGTCAACCTAGATATCTTCCACCATTTCATCTATCTCTTCTTTCATTCTATCATTCTATCTATTGTTCTCTCCTTCTGTCATTCTGTCGTTCTGTCTTTCTATGTAGCCTTCTGTCTTTAATGCTAAGCTAGAAATCTTCCACTACATCATGTGACATATCTGACGTGATGCATGACTCTATGAACATGTTGTCTGACTTTGTTTATCTTTCTCTGTGTGAACACAGAAGAGATGGAGGTGGATGTGGAGAGCACAGAGTTCTCTCACGGAGAGCTGGACAGCGTCAGCACAGCCAGCACCAGCGATCTGGACGACCACAGCAGTCTACAGAGCACTGCCAGCGATGAGGGCTACTCCTCCTGCAGCATCAAACTGGCCTTCAGCTCATAAAATGAGCTCCCCTTTACACACACACACACTATCCCAGCCCTCTAAGTGAGTCCTGCCTCCTAGCCACCTTTCCCTACTCGACCAATCAGAGACTTTTATTTAAGTCAGGTGACCAGAACACCGCCCGCCCTATAGAATGCCTGATGTGTTGTTTTAAGTTTGTGAATGTATCTGATCGAATATGAATGAGATGGAAACAATCTGTGATTGTGATTTTAATTGGGTTATTAGATGGTTATATTCCTGAATAAGAGACTTTTCTGATAATTGTCTTTATCTGAATCCCCTTTTTCCGAAAAGGAAAGCTAAGATGTATAAAAATAGATGTTTAATTTTTAATTCAAGCCCCTGACTGTTAATTCTCTACATGAATGGGTCGTGAACTGGTCACTAGTGAAACATTCAACTAAACCCACCCAAATTGGATCACCTGACATGCGTAACTCCATATCAACACAAGAAACCCCAAACCTGTTGATTTCCTTCTCATCTGGTCTAATGGTTCTAACGTCGCTGCTCAACAGTGGCGAGGACTGTCATTGGTGCTACGTGACAAAACCAATAAAGCAGAAAGAGATTTACTACATTCATCAAAGACGACAGAAAACCTACGATCCCATGGCTGTGGGATTTTTTTGGTGCATTAAACCGTGGAGCTATTTTCCATGCAGCAGCTAAAACCCAGCGATCTTGCACTCGACCATGTAGAGCCCTCTGTAGAACTGGCGCAATGTCATAGAAATATCCACCCCGTGTTAAACTAGATGTCTCTCCTGGCAGAAATAAGCAATAAACTCTTGAAGTCAGATCAACACATTAGCACTCCTACTCCTGAGACACAACGCTTGTGTCCGTCCAAAAGAGCAATGCCAACTTGCTCGTTTTTGTACATAAATATGATAGTTTAATAAATTAAAGTTAAAATAAAAACTGAGTTGAGAAAAAAGGTAGTTACCCATGGGTAGACATTGCCTCTGTCACTGTATGTCTTGTGTTTTGTGCATTTTAAATTATATTTTTGCAAAGATTGACTATCTTCCTCTTGAGAGTCTTTTGCGGTGGCATGAACAGTTTTATTTGTTCATTACGCTGGATGAAACGTAAGTCGTTTCAATTCTGTGGCTGCCCAAAGAATTTTACGACTTTCTTTAAAAACTAAACAACCAACACACTGAAATACTTTAAATCGGACACACAAGAACAAGTGACCACAGGCAGTGGTCGGTGGGACACCAAAGCGTGTGGACCTCTGTTAAAGGCATGCTAACTCTGAGTGGCACTCTTTATTTGTTCGATTTACGTTCAGAATTTGATTCGTTTTCAAGCTGAAAGGCATTCCACTACTACCGTGCACGTGGAGCGAATGGCGCATTACGAACTCCTCCTTCCCGCTGTGCTGTATGTTAAACTCTTTAATATCTTTATTTTGTGCCTGAGGAAGTAGACTTGATTAACTTTCCTTGAGGCGTATTTATTTTCTCCCCTTGATCCGAAATCGGAGGAAAGGGTTAACTTATTTTTCATTCATCAAAAAGCTTTTGCTGGCATTCCCCTCCTCTTTAGTTTGCTGATTCTGTTTTAAAACCGTAAACTCACCCCGTCTGTGATTTTATTGTTTTTTTTATATTTCCTACCCAAACGCAGAGCTGCTTTCTTTTAGTGCGATTTAAAGCCAAGTCTAATTTGTAAACGTTCTGCCTGCAATCGAGCAGTACAGACATCTGCTAGGTGTCCCGATCCAGCATCAACCAAATGCTTTTGGCTGCTGAAGGGCCCATATGTGTGTGGAGTAGTTGAACTCACCCCTGTTAAGAGAATTTTAGACTGTTCTAGTCAGGTGTAAATTCATTGTTTAAAACAAACTGAGGTGAACACCACGGAGGCGTTTTCACGTGCGTTGGTGCTTTATCAACACCTGGCCAAACCACACAGACCTCTGTTGTCGTCCTCACATGAGGATATATGTTGCTTTTGTCTTTTATTTACATTCATATTGTTTTTTTTTGGGGTTTTTTTTTTAATCTGCACTATTTAAAGCCAGGGCCCATACTGATATGCCAGTGCATTTAGTTTTATTTAATTTAATTTAATTTGACGTTAATGGACCTTGTCCTGTTGAGGCCACCGTGTACCGAACCAGGCCCACGTTCAACGACAATTCCTAGAGAAGTGGTGCTGATCTGGGATCAGCTCTCCCACGTCTCTGACCACTCCGGAAAAAAAAAAATCCTCGGGGGAAAGGGTCTGTTAGTTAGGCGAGGCTTTTCCACCCGGAAGGAACAGAGGTCCTGAAGGCCTGTGGCCATTCTTTGTAAACATGCACTCTGATTTTAGCTGTGAGTTAAAATGCAATACTTACAATAAACACCAAGATTGTCAAAAAATATACAAGGAAATGCTTGTGTGTGATTCTCTTCATTTTCTTCTTTGTTTATTAGCACTTGTGATCTTAATACTGATACACATTCACGCAATTATTATTTTCCCACACAAAAAAATAAACAATTTAAAGATAATACAAAAGTCATTTTGTCAATGGTGGTATGGTGCAGTTTGGGATGACGTGATCTCAGAATGCAAATCCAATCACTTTTCATTTGGCGCCATCTAGAGGCACATTTAGCATATTATATCATCTTTTCAAGGACAGGTTTGGGAAGCACTGAATTATGACGTAGTTCCTTAACTAAGCAAGCCAGAGGCGACAGCGGCAAGAGAAGGGAGAAGCAGGTTTTGTTGGGTCCAGTTCTCCTCTGGCCGGACGCATAGAGGCTATTATTTTTACGATGTAACGAGTACACTGTAGTGTTCGTGGTTCCGGTAAAGAGATGTGTCTTTAATCTAGATTTAAACTGACAGAGTGTGCCCGCCTCCTGAACAGTATTTGGTAAATTGTT
>JAUMHR010000082.1:10191849-10216776 GCA_032361145.1 Enteromius fasciolatus
TAAGAAAATGAAACTAAATAAATGAATACATCAAGCCTTTATTACATGTATTAATGCTATATCAGCATTCAGAAAAAAGAACAGTTTCTTCAAGCAGGGTCGAAACATATCGCATTCATCAGTGATATCTAGTCAGCTGAAATGGAAAATGATGGTTCGCCTCAAGAACTGCCTGCTCCCGCCGCGCGCACAACGAGTTCAGAGCGCAGCACGTCAGCGAGCGCACCATTTGAAAAAAAAATGCGGGTCAGGAAGCGGGTCGGGTACAATTTTTTTTCTTTTTTTTTGCGGTCCGAGTTGCAATTTTGCAATTTTATTTGCAATTGTAACAAAATAAATTAAATTATTGGGATGTTTAAAATATACAGAAATGTGCTGGTTTTCAACGCTAAGGTAAAAATGAGTTTCTTTAGTTAAAAAAAAAAAAAATATATATATATATATATAAATATATATTGGTTAAATATATATATATATAAATATGTATTGGTTATATATATATATATATATATATGGTTACTTAAAAATGGCCTTTTAAGCAAATATTATCACAGGCTAATATTGCATTCCCAGGATCTTGGCAAAAACACATGTGTTTGTGATTAGCCTCACTGTACATGTCTGTACATCTGAGATGCTGATCTCTCAGTGCTGCCGGCTGACAGAAGATTAACTCTCCTCACCGGCTCAAATCAATGTGTTTGCGCCCAAGTGGGTAATCTGTTAAACGCTATCATTCATATGCTGTGTGACAGAGGTTTTTTGTCAGGTCGATTTAGCTCTCTGCAGGGTTCAGGATCTGGCACCGTAGCTCCTCACACACCACGTAAATCACAAAAAGCCAAATGACTTAAATTAACATGATGTAAAATCGATTTTGCCATCTATTTATGAAATGTTAGATGTTCCGCACTGTTTGTTTGAGATATGACTTGGTTTCATGACGGAATGGAAAGAAAATATGGATTAAGCCGCTGCAGTCGCAGTAATATGTGTGTGTGTGTGTGTGTGTGTGTGTGTTTAACTTTGGTGTTAAGACATTTTCAAGCACAGAAACACTGGGCCTGTTTCCCAGAGCAGATTAAAATGTTTCCACTGGAGGACTGCCATTAATTTAGTCTAGGTCTAGGCTTAATCTCTGTCTCGAAAATTAATTAATTAAATCTGCTTCCTGGCAGAACAATTTTTAGACAAAAACAATAAATAAAAAAATCACATAAACCAACTCTCAGCCTTTTCTCTGCAACAGTGTTCCTCGAGGGGAATTTGGCAGGTGAATGTGGTGTATCATATGAATGATTCAAAAATCTAAACTTTACCATCATTTACTCAAATCTGTATGATTTATTCTGTTGAAGACAAAAAGAGATATTTAGCAGATTGTCATAGCTGCTCTTTTCCATACAATAAAAGTTTCTCATTTTCCTCACAGGGTTGGGTAATTGCAACCAGAATATGTGTTACCCTCAGGGGCAGGGAAGAGCAACTCAAAAACTCTCCAGAAGAAAGTAAGTTGTATGTGTATTTTGCTGCATAGGAAAAAGAATCCAAGGCTTTGGTAAATCACAATTATGACAAAAACCTCAAAATTGTGAGGTAAATCCCCCAAATTATGAGAGAAACCCCTGAAATTATGAGTTACATATGGGCAATTATTAGATAAAACCCTTAAATTATGAAATGCAATTATAATAAAAAGAAAGTTACAAAGAATGACTTTTTATGACATACACAAACAAAATGATGAGATAAAGAATCTGCTATGACAAAGTTTTAATGTAACTAAAAAGTGAAAAAAAAATTTATAGATTAAGACTTGGTATCTCATAATTTCTACTATTATAATTATAAACCCCCAAATCGTGGGATATAATGGGAAATTATTAGATAAAACCTTAAAATTATTAAATAGAAACTTGAAGAGAGAGAGAAGAAAACCCAAATAAAAGACCAAAAGTGACCAAAACCTGAAATTATGATTTAAAAATGGGTAATTATGAGATACATTTTTAAATAAAAACTTGAAAGTATAATAATAAAAAAGGAAGTTAAAACACTTGAAATCGAAATCATTCATAGTTAAGTCAAAATAGTGACAGAAACGTTGCTTAAAGACAACAAATCTTCTTTTCTGATAGAAACAGTGTGAATGATCACTCACTCAAAAATGAACAAAAAATTATGATAATTATGACAGCGGGAATCTCCACATTCTGACTTTTTATGTAACTGTTAAGCCTTTTAATCTCAAAAGTAGGACTTTTTGTGGCATACAAATACAAAATGATGAGATAAAAAGTCTGCTATGACAGAGTTGTAGTTGTAAAAACACTGTGATAAAAACAAAAAATATGTCATGTCAACTTTTTAAACTTAGACTTGGTATCACATAACGTCTACTTTTATAATTATGACATGAACCCCCAAATAATATGAGAAAAAAATATATATACTGTACTGTATTTGACATAAAACACCAAAAATTCAGTTAAAAACCTGAAATTATGAGTTATTTATGAGAATTGTGATCATTTATAGTTATGACATAATTTATAGTCAAGTCAAAAAACAGAAATGTTGGTTATGTAATTATGAATTTTAAATAAAAATCCACTTTTTAAACAGTCCAAATTCAGAATTATTAGAAAAAAGGCATAATTGTGATAATCGAATTGACATATTTTTTATGTAAAAATGTTGTCTTTTAATAAAAAAAATGGACTTTTTACATCATGTAAAATAAAATAATGAGATAAGAAGTCTGCTATGAAAAAGTTCTCATAAAACCTTTCTAACTCATAGAGTAAGACGTCGTATCTCATAGTTTCTACTTTTATTATTCATAATTGTGACTTTCTGTCTCATGAATTTATTATTTGCTAATTATTCTTAAAAAAATACTTAATTTGTCATAGTTTCGACTATCTCATAATTATGATTTTTTTTTACACGTCGGAAATGGGTTTTTATGCAAGGCTGAGTAAATGCTAACATTTTCTCTGCGAATTAAGTAAAAAACTTCAAGAACATTCATCGTTTTTAACAGAAGTGCTTTTAAAAATAAGATTTTTACATTTCTGCCTTTAAATTCTCCACAAATGAATCCCATTCACTTCCAACATCATTCTGAAAAAAAAATTAATAATTATATATAGTATTTTTGTAATCAGCTCTTAATTGAACTAAACCTGGAATATTCCTGAAAGCCGTCACACAAGCAGCGTTCGTATTTGAACATTCCCCCCCGATCGCAGAATCTTCACACTTTTCTGATTACAGCTTCACTTTTAACTCTACCCATGTCCCATAACAGCACGAGTCGCCCACGTCTCTGCAGTGAAGCTGTTTAAAGTGACGCCCAGCTCCACAGCAAGGACACGGGCAAAGATGAGCGGCCCTTTCTGCAATTACCAAAGGAGGCTAACAGGAGCCAGCTGGAGGAACATCAAAGAGCGCTGGATCAGAGAAAGAGGTACCGAGGCTCTCAGCAGCCTTCACACTGCACTAACACGAGTGGCCTCAAATATCTAGTCCCCCCTCCCTAGTGCACTAAATCAAAGTGCGCACTCGTTCGCTCACTGCAGGATATGAGAGATCGGAGAGGACGGGAAAGTGAGTGCTGGGGGTGCCATGGTTTTAAACAGGAATATTTAAGTCTCGATGTCAGCGGAGTCGTTGTAGCCTCTGGCTTAGCTTAAGTTAGCATAGCGGGAACATGATGCTAATGAACGCTTTTTCGTGTTGGTGCTGATGTGTGTAATTTTTTTAGATGTTAAAACACTTTCTTCTAGGCTAGCTTAATGTCCTGAGACAACTATAAATAAGACATGCATTTGTAGGTTTACGTGTGAAGATCACGCATAAGTTTGAACGCGCAAAATAAAGTTAGTGGGGAAAAAGTGAACTCTTATTGAAACAGATAGAATCACGTATACATCACTATGAACGTTTTTAATGTTCTGCAAGAGTTTAAAAAATGCTGCCTTTCAATTTTACTACAATGTTAAATGACTAGTATTTATTTTATTCCAGAAAATGATTAATAAATTGTATTTATAAAATCGAATTATTCTAAAATTTGAATTGATTGACAGCACTAAAATATTGTATTATTAATTAAAAATAAAGTGGGCGGAGCCTCCTTGCCACCTGTAGCTATGGAAAAGAGCATCCTGAACATTTTTCAAAAGTTCTCCTTTTGTACTCTACAGAAGATCAAAAGTCATACACGTTCTGAATGACACACAAAAAGAAAATGGCTTTGGTATATCTTATTTATGCCATAGAAATTTTTTTTTTTAATTAAAAAAAAAACAAAACCCTTGAAGTGAAATAAAACACCAACGTTAATTTAAACTATTTGTTTTAATTTTATAATTTAGTTCAAATTATGACATAACTTACAAATAAGATAATTCATAGCTTTGACATCAAAATTGTGACAGCAATGTTGATTATATAATTAGTTTGTAATCTAAATGACTGCAAAGTCAAAATTATGATAAAAAACATATAATTAAATAATGAGAAAAAACTGAAATTTGCTTTAATAACTATGACTTAAAATCAAAACTTTTTATGTAATAATTATGCCTTTCATTCTCATATGTTTGACTTGTTAGGAATATATTTATATATTAGTATTCAATAGAAGTTAGAATAGAAACATAATTAAGAAAAGCTAAGATGTCTTTATCTCTTATTAACAGGCATGAACACTGAAACAGATGTATTAGCAGTAGTTATAAAATATAAAAATGATAAATAATCTTTATGATAATAACAACAGAGTAATAATGCAGAAAAACATCAAACTTGTTTTTATTCAGAACAGGTGACCATAGTTTATCACAGAATATAGTGTGTTGAACTGTATATTAAACTGAGATGCACAGCCATCATTAGCAAGCCTGATATTTAATTGTTGCATTCGTTATTAAACCAGCCTTTGTAGAGGTATTACTGACCTTAAACCATTTCGTAATCAAATGTTTGCCGTAATCACCTCATTATGGTGTTCACACCTTCCTCTGGACTTGGATACACACACTTATGGATGTAAGGGAGGGACTCAAGTGACATTTTGGGGATTGCCGATATAGCATTCAAAATGATCCAGACATAAAATGCGATGCTGTCTTATAATTCTTTGACATCCTACCCAGGAGGCACAGCAAATGAAAGCTTCCTCGTCTGTGTGGATTAATTATTAATTCTCCGGCATTATAAGTTGTTGCTGTACAAGAGGAGTATTGGGAGTGATTCTTAGCCAGTAATGCGTGAATGTAGAAAAGTTGCCTTAGCCTTTTTTCTATTTTTTTCCTGACTTGAAGTGTTGTTTTTTTTTTGGGCGGTCTGACGTGGGAAGAGAGAGTTTATACAGACTAACCGTACTAAACCATATGAATCATTCACAACAGACTTCAAACAACATCTCCTCTCGCACAAGATTCAACAAACTTTCAAGCGTACGCTGACAGACCGGGCTGGATTTTCTACTGCTCCTAAACACCATGATTTTGATTTCACCACCCAGCGCTTTGCATATTGATTCGGAAATGTATGTCTAAAAAATATTAATTTTAAAACTTGGAGCTGTAGCAATGCTAAAACATTTCTACAAGTGTGCTAATGAGATGGTTCAGACTAATGTGTCTGAGTACTTGTTTCTCCATTAGCTCAGTGCTGTCCAGGACTGATAATAGTCACAGTACACACTGCTTCAGGAATCACAGCTGCATTGAAATATGAATTCGTACAACCTCGCTCATATGATTTTGTACGATTAGTCTAAACCCCAGTGACGGGTCGTTTAGGGGCGGGGTTAGGTGTAGGTCATTCGTACAAGTTCATACGAATTCAGAAAATACTTACGACTTAGCAAAAAAACTTAAAAATTGTACAAGCGAGATCGTATGAATTCCTATTAATTAGCCAACTCGTAAAATACAAGTTACAGTGAGATCCGGCTGACTAAGTTATCATTTCATGTGTGTACACCACAAAACTCTATTATTATAAATGTTTTGCAGTTTAGTCGTATCCGCTATTTTTAATTAACGTAATATTATAGGAACCAATACTCATTATATTTGGCAATTTGAACTAAACCACCGTAGACAGAGCCATTATTTTTTTGTTTATATCTGGAAACTTTCAAAGGGTTGCCATGTCCACATATTAGAAGTAAATCTTATTAAAGATATTTTTATTAGATAATCTTATTAGAGATAGTTCACTCAGAAATGAAAATCACCGTATGATTTGCTCTCCCTCAAGCCATACGAGGTGTGTATGACTTTCTTATTTCAGATGAATACAATCAGAGACAACTACTGAAGATGATCAATGATTTAATTTATCTCATATAGAATACGCTTCGTTATTTATACAACATGAACATTAGGACTTGTAGGCTATCTTCATGAAGTGCCCTGAATGTCTTCACTACAGCGTAACTCAACCAAATCTTATAACCATAAATAATATACACAATATATATAAACCAGCTGAAATGTTTTGAATACACTTGTACCCTACCTGACCGAAAAGATCCAGTCTTTCACTTTGAGTCTCATTAAAGACTGAAATCAGACATTAAGCATCCCCATATAGTCAAATGGTATGATCATAACACCCCGCAAATATTGACTGAGAGATTAGGAGTCGAATCTGGCTCCTCGAACTGAATCGTCGAGTATTCGAGGACACCCCTAATATATATTTTCTAATGGTTTGAATGTTGGTTCCACATTGGTAATGCGTTCCACATTAATAAAGGGTTAATAAAGGCCTCCTGAAGCGAATCAATGCGTTTGTGTAGGGAAAAATCATTTTCATTTTTGTGTGAACTATCCTTTAAACGTCTACGGGCTCATAAAACAATCCAGCTTATGGAGTTAATAAAGTTGGCATATATTTTGGTATGCGGCTTATCCCCAAAATAAATGTGACATTCATTATAGGCTTGTTCTTACTTTCTGCTTTTTTTACAACAAGATCTGGCAACACTAGTGAGTCAAAACGTGGCTTGTTCACTGTAAATTCACAACTCCGATACATCACATACAACAAGTTATTTAATTAGTTAATGTAATGTAGAATATAGATACATAAATATATACACTTTGTGTATGTGACCAATGTTTCACCTTAATAAAAACACATTAGGAAAACACAGTTCTTTCCCTGTAAGAAAAGCAACAGTGATATCTGCCACATTGACCAGCCACTCGACAGGTGACCTTACATGTTTTCATAAATGCATAAACAGCTTTCTAGTCATGTTTATTGTAACTGGAGCTCTTTTTGGGTTGCTCAACAGGCATATTTTGGTGTAACAGGAATACCTGTGCACTATTTTTAATCAGCACCGTGACACTGAAGATCTGTATGGAAATGTAACTTGCCTGCCTTAATCAGAGGTCAGTATTTACATATAAATGGAATATGCAAAAGTAAACGTGGCTTGACATTATGCAGATTTAATAGCATAATAAACAACTCGCACAATGAAGGAATGAAAACTCAAGCGCCGGAGTGCTTCAGGACCGCAAATTAAAGGCTATTTGCACACGCCAAACCTTGTTTTCAAAGCGTTTTATACCATCTTTATCTCCAAAATTGAACTGTCGGTGACATTTTATATAGCTACATCAACTATTAAAATAAGGTTATTTGCCCTGTGGAGCATCTCTGCAAATCTTCAATAATTTCCATTTAGTCTGTAAGTTTTGCCTCTCTGTTTGAAACGTGCAGTTTCAGCTATCTGCAGAATTATCGTCTTTATGTAGGTTGAGCAACTGCATGACTTCTCAGTGTTTTGAGGAGTATGTTAGTCTGCAGGATAGTCACTTTATTTGGAAGTATGACTGAAATAAGAATTTTCTGCCACTTTTGTTCTGACCAACAACAACAAGATATTACAATAAATCATGCTACCAATGGTGATTAAATCTAAATCCGCCCTCTTGGGTGAAAGCTGTGATGGAGTCCAGCATTGGTAAAACAGTCTATGTGACATCAGTGATCAACTTCTGTTTTGCAATGCTGTTCAACACAATGCAATTTTTACTCTGTGTGCGCAGTCAGTAAACTTACCATGGGTGGGACTACCATTTGAACACTGAATATATCTATTTATTTGATAGCCTCTTTGATTGTTTATTATGCGTGTGTCCTGCTTTCCTGCTGTGTGACATTATCTGGAACATGTACAGCGCTCATATAAAAAGAGGTTCATTTAAACCCTGATGATTAAATTTGATTTAGTACACTAGCGGCCTTTAACATCAGGTTATAACAGAAGAAGACACTGCACGAGATCCTCATAGGAACTTCGCCCCAATTCCTGCTGTGCAGTGCAGGAAGCTAAGAAATGAAGCACAGGGGAAAATGCTCTTTGCCATGGTGAATGACTTCTAGTGGATTAGTGCGACTTCAGCACTGAATAACAAGTCAGCAAGTTTACAGAGCTGGTGGCAACAAGAAACACATTTGATATTAAAAATTAACTTTCATTTGAATTGCATAGAAGCACTGTGGCGATTTTATGTAGCATTTTATTTCCATGAATTTATCTCCACAGATAAAACCCTGTGAGCATTATTGTCTTATTAATGATGTTGCCTTCATCCAAAATGCAGAGACTGGAAGCATCTCCACTGGAACAATAACTCCAGATTTCAGAACTCAGAGAGGGCGGTTAAATCATCCTGAACATACGCGTAACGCTATCGCTTGCTTTTTAATCGCTGCAGTTTTATGAACATGAGGGTAGCTGTTTTCCACACTTGGCTCCCTATTGTTAGCACGTTGCTAAGCTAATAACGTCAATCAGCGACAGCCAATATTAAGATTGTAAATTAATCGTTAACTATAAATTGAAAATTTTAAGTATGTTACTGTAATATTGACTGGTAGTAGTTAGTTCACGGTGACAGATATATCTCTCTATCTTTAAGCCTAAATCAAACAGAAAAGCTGATTTGAACGATAGCATTTGAGCCTAGAGCACGTCTATCATGCCTTGAAATCGGTTTGGAACGGAGCCTACATATCAGTGTTGATTCTGGGCCAAAATCAATGGCAGGTTTACTCAAAGATTAAGAAACTCAGAGAAAGACAAATATACCACAAGTTGTACTTTTGGCTACAAACTGACGTGGAGATGTTATCTGAATCTTGATGGAAGAAGTTTGTGATGAAAAAAAGTGAATTGGCCACCTAGACAACATCTTCGGCACCATGGGCGTAGTGTTCTCCAGCACAAAGGCTGTTCCAAACAACAAAGAGCCCACTTATACTGCCACATTTTACATAAAATCAAAGGCATAATCGCATGCATTCTTTGTGGAAAAGGCAATCCCAGAATGCACTGCAACAAGTGAAGAGTCCAAGATGATGGACGGATTGGAGGGTATGAATAAAACGAATTGGATGTAATTAAAGATTTGGTGCTATTAGCATGTACTAACATTAGATTCTATTGTAAATGTGAGTTGGTTGAAAAGCTCAATTTATGCAAAGATAAAAATGACTAGAAACATATACAGTCGCTGGTAGCTCAGCTACGGCTAACATTATTCAGTCATTTACATGCGCATAACAATGACAATTAAAGGGATAGTTCACCCATTCTGTCATTAATTACTCTTACGTCGTTCCAAACCCATAAAACATCTTCAGAAAACAAATTATCATTTTTTGATGGAACTTTTGAGGTTTCTAAGGTTGAACCAATTAATGACAGTATTACAATTTTTTAGGTGAACTATCCTCTTCACATTGCTTAATGGTTGACTAATGGGCTGTTAGCGTAACGACATGCTAAAGTCAGACTACTGAAATCAGTCGTGAGAGTTAATCACCAGAAATAATTGTGAACGGTTGATCATCTGGTTGCAAAAAGAGTTCTGTTTATGTGTGGATGAGAATGATTTAATAGTTGAGCTGTTAGCTAAAAGCTAACTATGCATTCTATTGGAATTACTTGTAAGTGTTGGTCGGTCATGTAAACGTTTAGCTTAGCAGCTAGTTAGCATTAGATTCTTTGAATTCAATTAACGCTAGTCAATCATGTGAGAGAGAATCGCTGTTAACATTAAGAAGAGCTTTTTTAAATCAGCGTTTTTTAGGTTAAATTAGACTCTTTGTGGACAGTAGACAACTAGACGTGACACAGTTTACTAGGGTTTGGAACAGCATTATCCCTGGACCTGCTTAAACCAGCTCAAACCAACCTAGTGAAATCAGACTGTTGAAATCAGTTGTGATGGTTAGTCTTGTGATTATCGCATTAGGAGTGGCGTTCGTGTTTGCATGAAAGTGGCTGTTAAGTTAGCGTAATGTTAGAGTATTAAACAGGTGATTCTACAAACACTCTTCACAGGAAGCTAACTCTAGATTCTTCTGAAATCAATCGAGAAAGCAAACGTGCCAGAGAATAATCATTAACATTGTTTTCTAAAAAGAGCTTCGTTCATAATTCAGCTGTTTATGAAGCTTCCTGAGTAGACACTGGTGTGGTTTACTAGGGTTTGGAACAGACATGTTTGTGTGTTTTGCCTTTTAGAGAAGCTTTTATTTCTCTGGGTTTGGGGTGACATGGACTATAATCAGAGAAAGTCTAGGGAGGATTTGATGATCATAGACACACACACGCACACAACTCCTCTAATATGCCACAGGGAATCACTTTGACTGGTCTTCTTTAGTTCGGTGTTGGTTATGTGTGTGTGCGGGCTGACTGACTGATCCCATTTTTACCCAGCTCAGATGTAGCCATACAGACGCTCCCTCTCTTTCTCTCTTCCATTTCTTCTCCATCTCTCTCTGTCAGGGATGAAAAGGAACCGCATTATCTTTCCTCAGCACACAGTTGACCCAGTTAAAACTCTGAAAGTATGACAATTTAAGAAAACTGGCAAACTCCGTTCCTCTCCTCACTTTAGCGAGCATATGGGAACTCCACAGGAACATGGCAACTATTTAAAGGTGGTTTGTGACTGAAATGACACGCATCAGACCATATTTTTAAGGACTGGTTGACTGTGTTGTCCCTGGGTGTACTGTTTGCTTTGAGCAAAGAATAGTTTACCTAGAAATATATTTGGTCAAAAGAGACAAAATATGAAACTGTCTTCATTTACTCACCTTCATTTAATTCCAAACCCATATCATTTAACAGGTTCTATGGAATACACTAGAAGATGCTTAGAAGAATGTTCATGTTGCTCTTTTCCTTATAATGAAAGTGAATAGGGACTGATGTTGTAAAATAGGACAATAAAGCCCCATAAACATATTAAAAACTGTAATAGTTTAAAACACAGTTTTTGTATTTATATATTGCTTTGGAAACATTAAAAAAGACAAAGGAAATGTCTTGTTGGTTTAACCGGAAGTCTTCACATCTTATTTACTAATAACATATTTTAAGGAAACGTTTCTCAAGGATTGTTTGGTGAACTATTAATTCAACATGTATTGTTTGGAAATTTGTTTTTGAGGAGTTGCAGCACATGACATTTTATAGCCAGAAATAACCTTACCTAAAAAATCAAGGTCAAAAAAGTTAAATTATCTTGCATTTTAAGAGATTTTCTATAATATATTTCTTACGTGTGTGTGTGTAATAAATATCCCAAAATTACTTTTTTAATGAATCAAAGGCATTGGTTGGACCATTCCAGTTCAGAAATGAGGCAGTGAAGTTGTTTGGTTAAGAATTTCAGTTTCAGGAATTACATTTTTATCTTTTAATGAGACCTTTGTCTTCATTTTGATATTACAGTATGTCACTTTTATCATCCTGACATTTTTTTTACTTCATGCAAAATACTGTATCTCTCCTTAATAATTTTTCCGTTTCGATGTCAGTGAACCCAATGAACTCCCATTTTCCATGCATGCGAACCGTTTTATTTAATGAACACGGCTGCTCATGTCCTAGATTTCCAGATCAGTCCTTCTTGCCGAGGAAGAACTTGGTGAGACAGGTGAACTCAAAGGAAACAGTCGCTCAGCAGAATGGAGTTTTAAAAAGTGATTTCCAGGCATTTAATCAGTGCTCCACTTTTCAAACCGATTTCAGCTTCCACGCTGAGCAGTCGTGTTGAAACGCTCACAGTTTCCAGCCTCTGAGCCAATGTCTGGGTTAGCGCTGCAGTAATTAGCCTAAGGACACAGAGGAAATAGATTTAAAGGGATAGTTCACTCGGAAATACTGATAATGTCATCATCATCTCACCCTTATGTCACTCTGAGAGATATTTTTTCCCTTTTCTGGGAGGGAGAAGGCAGCATATCGGATGTGAATTCTTGCACATAAGCTCTAACAGGGACAAAAAAAAGAAAGTCCCAGAAAAGTTGTCCATATGACTCATACACACTATGCCTCATGCTAGCAGTTTAAGATGCTATTTGCTAGCTGTGTCATCTCTTCATTAATTGGAGAGGGAAATGTTATTCTCTATGAAGTTAATTCCTCAACAAAAATTCTTCTTTGTGAATAATTTATCAAAAACCCGCATCTCAGCTAACAGTTTTGAAAAGTTTTAACGACAGCATGTACGGCAGACTTCTACAATATGTACTTTGGTGTGTTTTTTCTTTCTTCTAGGTATTTCTATGATACGACACCTACAGAAATAAACGAGTACGCTTTGAATGCACTGGTTAAGTGGAGGTAAACATCTTTGAGTCTTCACCTGTCTTGCCAAGGTCATCCAAGCTCTCAAGAATCAACAAGTACCTTTAAAGAAACATGATTGTGAAAGTGGATAATGGCAAATCAACCCAGTTGTAATCCGTTTTAAAAGCATCTATCTGGTTTTTGACTCCTCAACAGGATGTAATTTCCTGACCGATTTGATTTTAGTTCCCTGCTATGTTATATTTTTGAAGGAAAGTAGGTAATGAACTCTTCCCGTACATGTGCAGCCACTTTGTCGTATTAGCGCAATGTCCTGTGGGTTTTTCCACGGCCTCTGGAGAACATAATGATGTTAATACTTAATTTAAAGAGCTTTCTTCTCTCTGCTTCTCTCGTCGGCTCTCCCCTTTCCTTCGTCTTCTGTGTGGGAGGAATGCTGGGCGAACAGCTGTGTAGACTCGTGATGTGGCATTTCCTTGAGAGATGATTTTCCCAAAAAGTCTTAAAGGGAATTACGAGGAGATTAACGCCTTCTCGAGCAACATCAACAAACGTTTGTCTGCTAGGACAGCTGCCAACATCATTGCGTTTCTTGGCGATTAGCAAACACCAATTTGTGGGTAGTTAATTTCGTACCCATTGGTTTGAGGAAGGGACTTTCTGTTCGACCAAACAACAGGAACGGTAACATCGTCAACCCACACTTTTTTGTCTGTTTTAAAAACCTTAACTACAAATTTGAACAAGATGCCAATTTCGAGTGCAGTTTTCCGTGTACTGTTTGATGAATACTATGAATTCAGATAAATAGCTCATTTCGCATGTGTGTTTTTTATTGTATACTATTTGATAAATACTCCAAATTCGGACACACTATTCATTTTGCGTACAGTTTTTTGTATACGATTTAATGAATACTATGGAAATAAAATAATGCCATGAAGATTTGCATGTGAAGAGTACGTGTTGTGCAAGTGTACATAAGATTGCAAGCGTACATTAAATTTGCAAGCACAAGAAAAGATTTGTAAAGGCGCAAATTCAAGCGTAAGGAAAACAACATTTTTGGGGCCAAAATGCAGCCAAATGCATTGCAAGCCTATAAACAGCGTTTTGCAATCGAAACGACCTGTGTCCATGTTTTCACTCTAGACAGCATTTGATTGGTTTAATATTTTGTTGTACCCCCAAGTCCAAGATGATCCACTCCATCAATACTATCTGTGAGACAATGACCTCTGTCAACCTTTAGCTGTCCGTATAGATGGCATCAAAGATCTCCTCAAGGGGTCAAGGTGGATCTACCTCTCTGTGTGGCCACTTCACAGCCCTCGGTCCGTCCTCTATCCTAAGTTTAACCCTCTCCAATGCCTCCCAAATCTAATGAGGTATTATTAGCTGATTAGAGAGGACCCTCATGAAAAAGATGAAAGCTAGAGTGAGCGAGTCGGAGAGAGCAAGCTGGATAGAGGGAGGGAGGTAAAAAAAGATCAACTCACTGCTAGTTGTGCTGTGGAAGCAGTGGGATAAAGCTTCACAGTGTGAGAGAGAGAGGCAAACTGGGATATATTTCTATTTATTTCCCCCCTTTGTTCCCGTTTCTTGGCTTGTTGCAAAGAGGCAAGAAAAAAAAAAAAAAAATCAAACGAAAACAGTGGTAAATTTAGCATCCTAGCAGCCAGAGCGTCTCTTCTACGCGCTCGCTCAGAAGACTCTCCGTGTCTAATGTGACACATTGGGGTGGAATCGTGGGACATTCGGTCACGCAGAGCTAAGGGAAGGATGGATAGAGTGAACCGGGTTTTAAACATCGTAAGACAGATGTCTCCCAGGAAAAGGGAAAGAGGGTCTCATTGGGAGGCGGAGAGCCCGGAGACCTGCGAGGAGAGTCTGTGCTCTCTCAGCCTTTGCATCAGCGGTAAGACCACCCCTGGCAAACTTTCTCTCTCGCTCTGTCTCTCTCTCCGTCTCCCCCTCCTCCCACTCTAATCCTTTTTTCATTACTGCTTTGTGGGTTTGATATTAACTTTGACCTGTGGTATACGCCACGAACACTGAGAGGGAAAAAAACTCTCTTCTTTCCGTCAGTGTGGCTTCAATTATCGTCTTGTTTCCTCTGAGGGGAAGAGCGATTGAATTAATGGTGAAACTTAATGTGGAGGACGCGGTTTCTAGATCCTAATGTTGTTCCTGAAGAATTGATTTTGTATTAGGCTTTTAAATATTTGATGAAATGGATGTTTCAGCGAGGCTCAACTCGTCATCGGTTATCCTCCGGCTTTGATTTGGTAGGGTCTTCAGAGATCATTGTAGCTTCAACGATATCAATGAGTGACGATCATATCTCTTCATTAAGTTATGACTAGCATGAGTAATGGCTGTTTTAACAGGACTGGCCAGTCTGCAGGAAGTTTCAAGACCCTTTGTACGATTGATTTTGTGTTAGAAATCAACTGGAGAATGAACCTTTCTTCTCATTATTGTAGCGTCTCTCCTGTAGCCGTGGATGGATGGATGATGGAGGGTTTTAATGTTAATTGTATAGATTTTTAACATCTGGTTAAAAGCATTTTTCCCCCAAAAAGGAAAATTCCATCATTTACTCATGATGTTCTGACACCTGCATCGCTCACTTTCTTCCTGTATAACAGAAATATAGAGATTTTAAAAAGTTTATTGATTTATTTTCTGTGCATTCAATGAATGTTAATGGGGTTCACTCAGTGTTGTTTGGGACCCCACTGACTTTCATTACATAGACAACTACTGTATATATCTTTTATGGTAAGGAGAAAAAAGACACATGTTTTAGAATGACTTGAGGGTGATTAGATGATTTTGGAAATTGCATTTTTAAGCGAACAGTCTCTTTAACTAGTACTAAGGTGTAAAGGAAATCTACTAAGAATGAATGGATTTGCATGTTTTTTGTTTGTTGTTTTAGCACCCTGTTCATTAAAACCTTTTTAAAATTATACAAAAAATGTAAGAAATTAATTTGAAGAATAAGTTGTTTCTTCAGGGTTGCTGTATAAAAACTCAGTATTGTGAGAAAAAAGTCAGAACTGCGAGACATAAACATAAGAATTATGAGAAAGTAAAATGGCATGAGGTGAACTCAAAATTACATGAAAAAAACTCAGAATAGCAAGATGTGACATCATAATTATGAGAGATGTGCTAGACTTAGAATTACAAGAAAAAATCGATCAGATCAGATGTAAAATGAGAGATATTCCTGGATATAAACTGTAAATTGTTAATTCAGAGAGAATCAAGAGAAAGTGGAAATATAAACACAGAATTACATGCGAGAAACAGAATTTTGAAATAAAAACGAAAACAGATAAAAGTAGAATTACATGAAAAAGGACATTAAGGACAATACGTACGAATTGGTCGTGAGGCTGTGTTGGAAATACAAGTTCAAGTTGCCTTGGCATTTTCTGTTCGGGCTTCCGTACTTTGGTGAATAAAGCACAGTCTATTAAAGGCCCATCAAAAAGAAACGGTTTGCATCTCTTTTTGTTTTTACCTCTTGTTGCATATTCCAACCCAAACCCCAAAAAACGTTCCCGCTGATGCAATCTCCCTCGCATTTCTTCACACAGTTTTTAAATATTTCATCTTCCATTCACTCCAGGAAGATTACATTGCTTTACACGTGATATATTATTTAAAAGCTGGCAGGATATACTCTCAGATGCATTCACCAGAAGCCCTGCGTCTTTAATGAGGCATCTCACGTTTTCCACACCGGGGAGGCTGTCTCGCGCCCTGCGACACTCTGTAATTACAAGCAAAACTGTATTATTAGGTATCACTATTATATCGTTTCTCAATGTGACACACAGATTCACAGTGTCCTGAAATAGCAGTGAATTATTCCGCCGGGAATCGCGTATCAAACCGGAATGCATTTTAATGGCTTGTGTACAAGCTTCCAGTCAGGTCTGCTTTGATTCAGTGTTGTAGCGGTGTAGCTGTAAATGTTGCTGTGTTGTGGCACTGTGTCGATCAGCTCAGACTGGGTTTAAATAGATGGTGTTACGGCAAAGTGAGGTCTAAATATGGCAGCCGAAGTGACTCGGTTTCTTGTAACTTGGATGAAGTCAGTGTGACAAGAAAGAAAGAATGATGCTGGGTGCTAAATATACTCCATCTCTCTGAACACACACCGAGTGCACCTGGGAACTGTTCCCTAACCTTCGAATAGGAGAGCTGGAGAGACTCACAAAGAGAGCCTTCGTTCTGCTTTCGGCTTCCGAGAGTTCAGAATTTACATGTTTTGCCCTTAAGCCCCGCCTTGAAATGTAACTGACCAATCCTGAATCAGCAGCTGTTGCGTTTCAACATTTAATGAAATTACAGAATTAGAATCAGCCTCACAGTTTTTAATCTCGTTACTGAGTAAGTTAACAGTTCCTGTAGAGTGTTCCTGTTCCTTCAGCAATGTCACACTTCAATCCAGACAATGTCTAAGAGCTCTCTTCGGTGACGCTTTCTATGAAGCCTGTATTTATAACACATTATGAGAGGATTCTTAAAGCATTATAATGACTGCATAATGCATTATAAACAACTCTATAACGTGTTACAACATCTGTAACAGTTTTGAAGAATTTCTGATAATAACTTCATACTCATAACACACATACTAGATCTCCTTCATTGATAACGGATGATAATATCATATCTTGACATGTTTCTTTAAGATCTGCTCAGTAGGTTTAGGTGTTACTGTGAGGATAATATTGAGACGCTCATGTGAGCGAGTAAATACTTTCAGCTGAGAAATGACATCGATCAACAGAATAAAACTCAAAGCTAATGAGTGATATTACACGTTCATCTGATCTCGGATCTGATATTATGGCTGTTTGAGAGTCAAATAGTGTTGTTGTTATTACTCATAAGTGGTATTTGTCAGCTTTTGTCACGAACTGTTGTGACCTCGCTTCTCAGCGGGTAAGGGAGGCACGGAGACAGGAGTTCAAATAAACATTTAATTACAAATCCAAAGTACACAAGCTGACGAATACGCAGAGGTCACCGCAGACAAACCTTTCAACATAACTTCAACATCCCACATTAAACTCAAGACAGGGTGTGACATAAATACACAAACTAATCAAAGACAAAACTCCGGACACCTGTAAGACACAGCTGGCTGAGGATCAAACACTAGTGACAGAGGCGGGGTTACAAACAACGTAAAGCACATGGGGAGAACGACATGTAAACACAAAGAGCACATGGAACAAATGACAACATACACAGAACACACCTACGGCGTGACAGCTTTAAGTAAAGTAACATAGGCATAAAATGGCAAGATATGAGACTTCATTATAACTATCCATTATATATATATATATATATTTATATAATCCATTGTAATCATTTTCATAAATGGTCATATTCTTAGAAACTATAATCACAAATAAGTAAATATTATAACACATTAAAACTGTTCTTATGAATATGATAAGATAAAGTATATTATAAAGTTATTTAAAATGCATTATGCAGTCATTATAATGCCTTAAGAATACCTGATAATGTATTATAAATACAGGCTTTATAGAAAGTGTTACCGTATCTTTTTTAACACTTTATTGGTTTATTTAAAGTTATAGAAAGTGAATGATTCTT
Organism: Enteromius fasciolatus; assembly: GCA_032361145.1. Lineage (NCBI taxonomy): Eukaryota > Metazoa > Chordata > Actinopteri > Cypriniformes > Cyprinidae > Enteromius > Enteromius fasciolatus. The sequence continues at coordinate 10,210,160 of JAUMHR010000082.1, forward strand.
TGGTGTTTTACTTATTCATTTATTCATTAGTGTACCTTAAAACTGAACTGTATTTTAATTTTTATATTTTAAAAACTTTCAAATATGTTACATGACTACATTTATTTAATAATTGTATTTATTGGTGTATGATGATGTATGGTGCTTAAAACTTAGCTTTATTTAAAATGTAATATTTTAAAAACATTCAAATATGTTAAATAACATTAATTAAATATTAACTGTTATTAAAATGATTACAAATATTTATAAACAAAAGTTCAAATAAGTTACATTCCTACATTTCTTTAATAATTACATTTAATTTAATGATTTTTTGTGTGTATTATAATTTATGGTGTTTAAAACATTTTTGTAAATTTTATATTTAACAGTCACGTATGTTAAATTACATTAAATAACTAAAAAGTTAATGTTCTTTGGAATTCATCCCGTCATACGTGACAATATATATACGTATAATAATTAATTAAATACCAATATAAAATATATATATATATATATATATATATAATATAAAACTTTAAAATATTTTACATTACTACATTTATATAATAATTTAAACATTTACATTTATTTATTAATTTTAAAGATGTTTTCTAAATATTTCCAGTGTGTTTTCCTGCACCGCAGTGGATTGGTGTTGTTCAGTCTCAGCTGTACATTTGACTAGTTCTCCAGGTCAGTGATCCTGTGGATTCATGCAAAGAAAACAATATGAAACCAGGGGCTCTTGGGAAGCCAGGGGCCGATGTGACACGAATCCGATGTTGTCTTTTGACCTTTGAAGTTCTGGTATTTGTGTCTCGTAGTGGATGTAGACCATGTGTGTTTCCCCCTCGTACAGCCACAAAAACACAATGTGTAATAACACAATCCACTCCACACAGTGTCCTGAATATTTTATGAGCGCTACACATCGAGAAAAGACAACACTGCTTCTGTCGCCTCATCTTTTCAGACATGTCATCATATCCATCGGAACATCCACATTCTGCAAAGAAAAGAATAAATAAAACAGCAGGATTCTGATGCATCATGGGAAGGGCGAAGGCGTCTGAAAGATTTGTGGGAACAAATTTGATTTCACAGCAAATGCAGAAAGATGAATGCTAGCCGCAATTTGGAACTGCAGGAAATATGTAATCCTGTTTTATATAGCTGTGCTGTATTATAATATTATATTTGATCTGATTTATTTCACAGGTAAGGAGGTTTTGATCAGGTTTAAGATGAGGCAAGATGTTTCTTTATTGCTCGGAGGTTGCTCTTTCGTACCTCAGGAGACTGAATTCTCACTTACTGAAATTTCATCTTCGACTCTCTTCTGAAATGTCTAGGAGAAGCTAAAATACAAAATATTGGTCTCTAAATGGAAATCTGTGGCATTTAATTCCAGATTCTCTTGATTAAAAGCCTCAGGAATCGTGCTACCTCAATCGAAACATGCTAGATAAATACGGCAACAATGTGTCATCTCTTACCAACCGTGAATAGAGCTTCATTTGCAAGTACTCGACTTAATTCAGTCCTAACCAGTCATATCCAGCTTGTGTCGAGTGAAATTAGGTCAGAGTACACTCTTCTTTCCTCTCTTGCTTTGATTCACGTGTTTTAACCATTATTTTGTGTATTCATGGCCTTGAGTTCCTCGCATCAGCTGCTTAATGAAATCCACAGAAGTGAGATAATGGCATGTTCGCCGTATTTAATTAAGTCACTTTTGCATATTCATAGCCTGCAGAATTATTCTCCTGGTCCCCTGCGCTTCTTATGCTGTCTGTCCATTAAATTATAAAACTTAAAAGATTAAAAATCAATGGACTTGATTTCTATAAAAACTACAGTGTTATAGACATTGATAGATATATATACATATATACACACACACCTAATGAAACTTAATGAGTTTTTTTATAGTGAAATAAGCATGCACTGACACATTCTTTAGATGATTAATGCTCTTCAAGATCCATCTTTACACCAGTAGGTGGTGCCAAGCGACTGTCTTTAAGTTCTGCTAAAGCGATTGAGTCATTCATTCAAACTATTAGTTTTAAACACTGATTAAATGAGGGACCAAACCGTTTCTCCTGGTTTCAGACACAAGGCTTATCCTAGTCCTAGACTAAAATGTAAATCTGAGCTGTTTCAAATGAAAGAAACTTGCACTGATTGACCTTAAAACACGTCAGTGCCTTTATTTTGCGTTAAGAGGCACACTAATATTTTTTCTAAGGCACGTTTATAAAAACTACTTAAGCTTCCTAATTGAACTATGGCCTAATCCTAGTTTATACCAAGCCCTGTCTATGATATCAGGCCAAAGTGACTGACTGTCTTTATGGATGATTCATTGAATCGTTCACAAAACATTGATTCATCCAGGAATGCTTACTTTGTGCCTTAAAAACAATATGTGACCCTGGACAACAAAACCAGGGTCAAGTGTTAATTTTCCCAAATTAAGATTTATACATGATCTGAAAGCTGAATAAATAAGCTTTCTTATCAGTGCACATTACTAATCAAAAATTAAGTTTTAATCTATTTTCAGTAAGAAACTGACTAAATACTTTCATGGAACATGATCTTAACTTACTATCCTAAGGATTTTTGGCAAAAAGTACCCTGTATTAAATAAACCCCATCGACTTAAGACTGGTTTTGTGGTCCAGGGTCACATATATTAGAAGTTTATAGCAAAATATTTATTCGCTGACACATTAGTTATTTGTTAAATTCTCTTCTTTGTTTGAGTGTTTAGGCTTTTTTAAGGTACATCTTTATGCCAACGGCTGGCGCCAAGTGACTGTCATTATAACGCTATTCATTGAGTCATTTCCAAACGATTCGTTCAAATCAATGATTCATTCAGGGATTAAACATTTTTTTATTTATTCTTTATCTTTGACACAAAGAAACAGTACAGATACACTTATACATAATGACAAAAATACAATTAACTGACAAAACAAACGACAACCTTGCCAGGGTTAATAAAAAATAAAACTACATAAAGGATGAACACGGGGACACAGTTTTCACAGCTTTCAAATTGGGATGATTGTCTTTGCGAAAGATTCATTGACTTGTTCACTTAAATGTTCAAAAACACTGATTCGGGAAAATGACCCTGAGATGTTGGAGATATACTTGGAAAAACGTTCGTCGGTAGTATCGTGTCTGAATGCAAGTCACTCAGCTTGTGCCCGGTAACGTTAGTCCTCAACAGGCTATAGCCTTAAAATGTGGTGATTTGTAGCCCTATTGATTCGTGTTCAAACGAATGAATTGTGTATGTTTACTTCACCAGCTTGAATGCTGTGCCATATAAACCGATTATTCCTGCCATTGGTGATAAAATGCTTTAATATACATTAAGACAATTATACGGTATTTGTGCTAAAGTGGAACTATATTGCAAGCATACTTGAAGTACACTTTAAATATTTTGCATTTAAAGGGCAATATTACACAATCCTCATTAAAAGTGACATAAACACGTATTTTAGGCCTAATAAGAAATATGCACTACTCCAAATAAAGTTGAATAAATGTTTTTATATATACTTAGTATAAAATAAGCATATTTTAAATATCTAACTTTTTTACTAGGGTATGTGGCCACTTCGTTTTTGAACTAATCTTAAAATCTGCACCGCTGCTACTTTTTAAAGTTTGTTGGAGGAACACAGCGCCTTCGTAACTTGCTCCCTGAGCGATAAGTGTGAGCCGCGGGATGTGCGACACAGGATTACAGGATCCTGCTAGTAAAGGAAGCCTCCTGTCATCTCTTCCTTCTCTCCTGAATAAAATGCCACAAAGCTGCAAGGACTCGATGAAAAGGCAGCTCGAGAAGCTTGGAAATCCAATGTCCTCTTGCGTTTGCCATGCTTTTTAATCACGTTCGATTTCTTTTGGTTTTGAGGTTCGAGGCCTTAGAAAGAGTGTGTTCAGTGTGGATCCGGTTCTGGTAGCAACTCTCTGACCTTATTTGTCTCCTGTGCTGCAATACCAGAAGATCAGCGTTTAAATCTAGAGCTCAGTGCCTTCATGTGCAGAGATAGAATCACTGAAGCGATGTTATCGGAGCTCTGAAACAAACCCTATCTGTGTGTGGCTCTTTTCTGGCTGACTTCAAGATGTTTTTCATTTTTTATTCTTTTATAAACAGGCTTGAAAAATAATTCAATAATCATGAGCACTGTTATGTTCCTTTTAAGGTATGCTTATTAAATTAAACACGTATATTATAATAAATCACAGTAGTCCGTAAAACCCTGAAAGCGTTCTCCTAAGCGTGTTTAATTCTGTGTGATTCTTCTGCAGTATTTACCTGTATTTTACTTCAACGTAGGCATGTTTGTTGAGGTGTGGGCAGTGTTGGAGTTGTGCCACGCTTATTGATTTGAATTTTGAATGTAACCATATGTTTTTATAATTCTTTTGTATCATCCTTCAGTGTTGGTGCAGAGCTGCTGCTTAGGTTTACCAATGCAGATTCTCATCTACTGAGCTCCTGAGCTCCTTCTAAGAGATCATTGACCTCCTTGAGGTTTCATTCACAACTTTTTCATATTCCCTCAGAATTTTAAATGGATGACCTTCTTGCTTGGATTATATGACTTCTTCTTTTTTAACTAATAATTGAGATGCTACATTTCTCAGTTTTAATGGTTATTCGTTTGTGATTAGTGCAACCATATTATTTTATGTCACACTATTTACGGTATTTGAAGGTCTGATTCATTTTAGTGAATCAGTTTATCCTAAACGGCTCTCTGTTGTGTAATATTGCTTCATTTAGATCAACTAAGATATTGTGGCTTTCGTTCTCATCTACTGAACTTTGTAGCTCTTTCAAAGTGATAATCAACCTCTCAGTGGTTTCATTTACAAATTTCCATATTCCCACAGAAAGTTAAATGGATGACCTTCACATGTCCATGTCTAAGTATAATATAACTTTCCTTTCCTAATAACTGAACCAGCAGTGTCTATCGTGACACTTGCAGCGTTGGGAGTAATTAATAATGGAGTAATTTTCTAGCTTTTCCAGTGATGAGCAGTGTAGCTAAGCACTGTCTTGACTATAGTTTAACTGACACCTTTCTACCCACATGAAGTGGTTTTGTCTCTGTTCGATATTAGCAGTTACACAATACGCCCGTCAGCCTCTAAAACGCACCCAAGAAGATGAAGATGCGACTCGCGCTTCTTCTAGTTGTCAAATTCCTTGTGATCCGGTCTCAAAGCGTTGTTTTTATGAAATACGTTTTGACACTTTCAACGCTTCAAAGTCCTCATCGCTGAAGCTTTGTTGCACAATCCAAAAAAGTGCCAAAACAGTTTCTCATAATCATTGCTGTCATAAATATTGTAGCTTCTTGGTGCTCTGTTGGACAGACAGACTTTGACTTCATGCCCCATTCATTCTTTAATGTTTTACTTCTCGACCTTTTGAATTCTCTTCGCATAAAGGATCACTTTCAAAAAAGCGCCTGTACAAAACACTGGGATCTTCCTCTAGGCTCCAGGTCTCTGTTTGTCTTTCTGTAAGTACAGAATCCCAGAAGTCTCTTTTGTCGTGGCGGCAAGGAGCGAGTAGCCAGAAGCTCGGATCAAAGAGCCGTGATTCACCCACCGTGAGAGCAGTCCAGCTCTTGTACACGACTGATCTCTGCTCTGATGTTCAACTTTTGTCAAGGGAGTTCAATAAACCAGCCGACAGCATGAACAAACAGAGTCTGAATGGGCGGCAATGTGTTCATCGGTTGGGGGCGGCTGAAGTCTCTTGTTTTTTAATTATTTTCTGATGTTCTTTAGGATTCCTCACATCCAGTTCAGAGCGTATCAATAATTCTCACATTTCCAGAATGTCTTACAGAAGCAACAGATTGGCGTCTAATTGCAGTTTCATGGAGTTGCGTCAGAGCTTTTAGCTCAGGGATAAATGAAGATGGGAATATGAGCGAATGAGTGGAGAACCTGAATATGAATCGACTGAAGAGCTTCCAGATTGACAGCTGTACAGAAAACAAAATGCAGTGCCATCATCCAGCTTAATTTAGTTCAAGTTTTTCTCCATTTACTTCAAATTGTGTGATGACAGCTCTTTTTTTAAGCATGGTAATATACATGGTGATGTTAATGTGTTTGGTCTTAGTGGAATAGATCTGCTGTGAACATGGAGGAAATACTGCTGCTGCACTCCAACACACTCCCACTCCCAACTCCTCAACATTTTGGTTAAGGCCATTTTGCGTCGCTTATACCCCTTTGTAGTCACGTTTCGAAGCGAAAGGTCCTCCGTTGATTTCAGGTGTGTGACTTAATGTAATGGTTTGGATGCATATATAAATTTATTATAAATGTTTTTAGGTGTCTTGGAGCACCAAACCTCACCCCTACCCTAAACCTACCCACCTCTGAACACTATAAACACACACACAGGCAAATGCAGTTTTTATTGCACAAACTAATCATAAACAAGCAGAATAAATACATTACAAACAAGTTGACGCGCTGTCATGAACCGTCATCTCATTCAGGAAACATACTCGATACACAGTGGCGATTCTACACTGAATTACTCCCTGGGTGAGACCCCTTCT
>JAUMHR010000082.1:10238708-10250311 GCA_032361145.1 Enteromius fasciolatus
TAAAGTTAACCCCCCCCCCCCCCCCCCAAAAAAAAAAAAAATATATATATATATATATACTTGTTATATATATATAACAAGTAATAAGCACTGAAATGAAAATGAAAAATGCTGAATTATGAAGCATGATTGACACTGTTAGTTCATAAAAGGGTTGTGTGGGTGATTCATTAAAGTGCTGAGGTGGTTTCACTCGGGTCTTTGTGCTCAGATTGGATTGTTCACAGAAATCGGTGCAGTTGTACCATTTCATAACAGCAGAAATCCCCTGGTGTGTCTGGGAGATTACAACATGATATAGCAGCTACAATCTCATCTCATGGACTGTTTTATCCACAACATGAATCTATAAGAGGAAAGTTATGTGTTAAGAGTGTTGTGGAATTATAATCTGAATATAAAATAAATGTTCCTTGTTACAGTTAAAAATTACAGTTATTTATTAAAATGGTAATGATTACAAACTTAACCTTAACAACTAAATATTTTGTTTAAAAATCGTATATATATATAGAAGATTAACAGGGTTTTTTTTTACAGATTTGATTTCAAAAGCAGTATCATCTCTATTAAATCATTTATTATTATTTTGAATATGTATTTACTAATCTTAAAGCAAAAAGAGCTGCTAAAGTCTGATTTTGTGGTGCTTTAAAATTCAATTATTATAAGCCTGATCTTAATTCTCGTGAAGAAGGACAGTTGTGGTCTTGTGTTGAGCATTACTGTAATGATAAAATGATTCAAAATGATTAACTGTTGAAAACATTCGTTAGAAATCTAAATATAATCATTTATAAGTATTTCGATTTTAAATTAATTAAGTGGTGAACCCTAACCTATTGGATTTCCTTCAACATTACTCCATGTGCGCTCTTATGAAGATGAAGGTACTTCACAATCTCATAGAAGAACCTTGTCTTCCATCAAGAACATTTAACATCTGAAGAACGTTTCTGAAAAAGCTTCTTTGTGGTGAAAGAAGGTTGTGAAGATTATAAAAAAGGAAGAAAGAGCTGGTTCTTCGACTGAATGGCTTTTTTGTTGAACCAAAAACGGATCTCTATGAAGCTTTCATGCTCCTTTATTTTAAAGAGTGGACTCAAGAGTTCATTAGAAGAGTACATTAAAAGCTAAAAGTAGAAGAAATAACCGTCCCAGAGTCTCAGAGCACTGCTTTCAGCTGGAAATGGAAAGTGTTTCGTGTGTTTGGCTGTTCATTTTCATGACACTGGAGATTTGGATGCTAAAAATGCAAACCTTTGTCTTTCAAATTCAAGGTTTTGATAACGATACAGTTATTGTCTGTTTATATTGTCTGTGGAAACAACACAAATGGTGATATCGTGCAAATAACATGCTCATTTTATAACTTTACAAAGTGACATCGCCATCTTCTGGCCGACATGAATAATGCAGCATTTTTAGTCATTTTCAGAGACCAGCGGGAGCTGGATTTATGTGGACAATACACACAGCAGCGGGCAGGAAGTTAGGCTTTACATATAAACAGTGGCTGGTGTCCAGAATGTTACACTTTATATTAAGTGTGCAGTTCCTGAGGAGTTATACACTGCTGTTACAGAGCTGCACCATCTCCACCCACTTCACACATCCCTACACCTACCCAACTCCACCCCCTGATCACCCCCTGCTCCAGTTACTCTTACACACACTGCTGTTACTAAATGTAGCTATGTACTTCCTGTTACATGACTACTTAGTGAAGTGGAAAAAGATAACTTTTCTGAGAACTTTTTTCTTTACTTGTATCTGATTAAGCGACTTCATCCATTTATATGCTCTAGATTGTATGTGGCCAACACACACACACTAACAATTAAAACACCCTAAAAGTCACGCATCATCTTTACAGTAAAGTGCGTCAGTATTACAACCGTTCATAAACACATCTTCATCGTGCTAATTTCATTTATGTGCAGATTTGCTCATTTTTCATCAGCCCTGACGCAACGCTGCTCCGCAGAGAAATCTCTCAGACAGTTTGTGTGTGTAGGTGCTAAAGAGCAGTCAGAAACCCCAAACCTACACTTGTGTAAACCCTTATCTTCAAGTTGATTCAGGAAGGCAGCAGTTTGAGGGCAGAGAGAAAAAAGGCAGAAAAAACTAGGGCATCAAAAGTCCCGAAGGCTTTGAGCATACATTTTGCATTTATTAATCACAGCGAGCGTGGAGAGAGAGAGAGAGATGGAGAGATGGTGACTTCGCATAAAAATGACGGCTAATAAGGACTAATGATAACCGCTCAGATGAGTCGTTTAATAAGACAAAGGCCGAAACGCTCGCGGATATAGGCTTGTTTTTCATCCCAGATCTTTGATTTTGACATTGATTGACAGCAAAAAGTAGCTCACTGGCTCACAGACGAGCCGTAGCTGGGAAGACGCACTCGATACGGAGCAAAGCAGCAATCAGGGGATATTCGCCGAAGGAAAGGAGAAGGACTATGCTCTTCCTACAGGCTATCCTGAGGAAAAGGATACTCAAAGGTACCCAGATTCGTTTCAAGTGTTAATTGCAATCAAAGACTTTCTTTCATCACCATCTAATGTTCGATTCCGGCATTGCATGCTCGGTTTGAGCCGTGGAGTTGGTGTTGTGGGTCATTTGAATACTTTTATGCACAGGTTTTCGAGAGCGTGTCCGTTTCGGCTGCTCGTGTTTGTTGTAAATGCGATTAGGAGTTTATGAAAATACAATCTGGCAACCACAAATAAGGCATGTCCCTCCCTCGGAGGGCTGGGACGTCTCTGGAGTCGGGTGGACGTTGGATGCACCTGAGAGGAGTTGATGTAAATAGGTGAAATCCTGAGATGTAATCGGCACGTGTGCTCATCTTTAATAGATTGTTGATTTGTTTGATCGGTCTTCGTGGGAAGGTTTGTTTTTCTTCTTAGCTGCTCAGCACGGATCTGTGTTTATTGTCACATTCACGCTGCTGTTAGTCTTCTGGAAGAAGGGTGATGAAATATGTATGAGACGCTGATCACAGCTTTGAATAGCCTGTGAGGTTCTGCCACCTGTTGGCGGACAAACAAAAGTCCTCATGTGTCCTGTGTTGTGCGGTCAGGCTTTATCCTCCTTTATCTTCTGTTGTTAGATGTTGTGTGTTAGGTTGTTCTGCTGCTTTATATTGTGATTTATGTTGTTGTGTTGTATTGATTTTCTATTGCACTTTTCAAGGCACTCTGTGTTGAATGAATAGTGTATTTACAATATTGCTTCATTTTAGTTTTAGGTTTTTTTTTTCTCTTTCTTTGCTTTTGTTTAGCAATTGTAAAGCCAAGCAATCTATTTTTGATCAAATGGTTTTTTTTGTTTTTTTTTAAGACCACTTGCCACTTTTAGTGCCAGTATACAGTATGTGTATAGTATAATGTTTATTATTAGTATATATTTGAATGATACCTAAAAAAAAAATCATTAAAATATGGGGACAAAGTCATTTTCAGTAAAATAAATATTTATTTATCTATCTTGTGTTGCATTTTTTATTTTTATTTTTTTGTTTATTACTTGGTGTTTTATTTTTGTGTTATATTGTTTTTACTTCTACTGTAAATTAATTAAATTTTTTTTTTTAATAGCTTTTGGCACTTTTAATGCCATTATATTCATTTGGTTTCGTTTGATGTATTTATTTAGTTTTTACTTTGTTTACTTGTTATGTTTGTTGTTTTCATTACTTTTGCAATTCTAAAACCTATTTTTGCTAAATATTGATTTTTAATGGCATTACATGTATACTAGGCTAGTATAAACATGTGAGTACTAAAACAGCCTGTAAGTGAAATATTCAGTAAAACCTAACCCCCTCCAGTCTGGAAGGCTGTTTGAGTTATCACCTGTGTTCAGGCGCGTGATGATGACAACCAGTCGACTGCAGCAGACACTTTATCATAATCCTAAAACGACTTTGACCCGTTTTTGAAGGCAGTGTCTGTCATGATTAGTATTGTTTTACCGCCACATTTATAGTGGAGCACAAAGCACCTTTTTTCCAGCAGCCTTTAATACATTGTCAGTTATTCGCTTATCTTATGGAATACTATTAACAACACGTGTTCATTTTGTTATACTTTAAGTTTTCATTTTGTCGATTCACAAACCAGAAACTGAGCTACACTATAAAGACAGAGAGATGCACAGAGAGAAGCTCCAGATGCCTCGTATTCTCCACACACGTTTTCTCTTTGTTAGCCGAGGCTGCGACTGCATCCTGCTTTAATTTGCACGGATATATGTGCTGCAAGAGGACAGAGTATGCATCTTTGTTCACGCTCTTCTCCTCAGAGCAATAACGAACTCCCGTTTGTGAGTCAGGTGCGCAGGCGATTGTTTCAGAAGTGCAAGAACTGTCACGAGCGGCATGCTTATGATTAATTAGAAAATGCATGGGTTTGCACTACTGTATAAATCTCCTGTCGTGGAGTGTTTCATGTGGGAATACAGTGCGATGTAGTTAATGCCCATCAGCTACACTTTGTATGCACATCTTTCCTTTTCCTCCAAGATGCTGAAGCAGCACCTCGCTCTTATTTCTCTCTCTCTCTGATTTGTGGAAAAGACTTGGAAAATGAATTTGTTTCCCTGGTTTTGTCATTAAAACCAGCCCGTGGGGCGTTCGTTTTTAATTAGTTAATTTTTCATTGTTTGAGTTTCTGTTTGCCTCCCCCCCGTCCTGAGATGTGGTTTATGCACACAGTTCTTGATGCTTCTGTACTATCTGTGCCTGAATACTACAGAAACTCTGTCTAGCGCTTGATGGGTATGAGGACGTTTCATCTCCCTCTGAGCCCAAAGAGATATTTGTTGGCTACCGAAGTGTGTAAAGATGATGATTAGTGACTAATTAGTTGAAATGATCACATATATCATATAAACAAAACTAAATTTGGAAAATCTCATTTTGATTGGGGTGATTAAGCAAGTAAATCAGCATGGAAAATAAGCAAAATACGATTGTCTTCTTCGCTGTGTTTTGATCTTGACATTCAATGCTCTTTCACAAGATGCATATAGCGCCTCCTACTGTACACCAGTGCAAACAGAACGGTAGAAAACGTCATCAATGGCAGGGAAAGAGTTAAGGATAACCATGCTTTAATTATGTACAAGACATTGTGTGATATGATTTTGAAACGGCAAAGCAAACAAATATGTGTAAGTGAGCATGTGATAAGAGTATTAGCACACTCAAGCATTGAGAGGAGATTTAAAAGCCAAAAGTTTGCTTTCTGGTCCTTTATTTCCATGAAAATGGTGTTTTGGGAGCCTGAATGCACAAAACAGTTTTTTAAAGAGCATGTTTTTTTCTCGTAGAACTGGTCACCAAGCTTACGATAATGTTTCATACTGTATTCGAAATCAACACGAAATCTCAGAAAAGTTGTTGATTTAGCTTAAATAGCGTTAAAGGTCACATCTCGGAGCGCTGACTGCTTCTATAGCACTTCTGACGGCAGCTGCAGTGATGCGCTGACTTTACTGATTAGAGATTGGCTATTTTAATTAGAAGGTGGGGCTTCTTTTGACCGAGCGCAATAAAAACTATACAAGTGACATATATCTTGAGTAGTTTTCAGTTTACGTCGTAGTAGATCTGTTTCTTTACTTGCTGGCCAGTCGTGACAAAGATCCGTGTGAATGGTGAGCTTTTGAGAATGCGTTTAGTAGTACAGATGTCTGAAGGAAACTCTCTTGGTGCCAAAAACAGTAACCCACTTTTAGTGTGTTTTAATTTGCACATGGCTAGCTTTAATCCTGTCACAGATGAGGGTAAATACCTCACAAAGCCTGTGGCATGAATTAACCTGATATGGTCATTGTGTGTTTTGCTGTATTTGTTAGGATTATTTATGTACTTGTTTATGTAATTAATTTATTACCAGCCCATGTAGCTGTTTGGTGAGAGAAGAGCGTTTGCAGAAGCTAGCACAGTAGCAAGCACTGCTTTGATCCTGAAAGCTGTAGGTTGTAGCTGCAGTCTTTTAAAAATGCTTGTATTGTAGAATAGAGACACCTTAAATTGGAGGAAAAGGTATTGATCTCAGAAATGCCTACAAAACTAAATGTCTGATACAGTAGCCTATGCTTTGTCATTGAATTGGCCGTGTTGTACAGTACTTGTCATCTTTAGGGCTTGGGGTGTTGTGTAATATTGAACGTTTTTCTTACAATACTTTAATTATACAGTACTTTTGTTCCATCTCAGCTAACAACAAGTCAATAGAAAATTTAAATAGACCATATTTACAGTATTTTAAAGTGAATCCATCTCCTCACTTTTTTGAGCTTTGTATTTAGTTTGGTTTGCTTTGTTTAGTTTGTGTTAATTCTATGCTCATTGTCCCTCCCTATTATTTTTTAATCTTTTGTGTTATATATGTTTTTGTTCAGTTAGTATGCGCATGTTTAAGTATGAACATAGCGTGGCGTTGTGAATGTGGTCACAGCACTCATCCCTCAGGTGGTGGCACAGCTGGCTTCATCTTCCAAACTGCAGTTGCTCTGATATAAAGCTTTAGAAAGGATTTCATGAGCTCACATCTGAAGTCTTTCCCTCACCACATGTGATCGTGGTCAATCACTCCAAAAGGAATAGCCAATGTCTAGAAGCACTGACTTTCCTTTCAACTGAAGGTTAGAGCAAGTCAAGGTCTCAGAGTCGCAGAATACACAGATGCACTGCTGAGCTCCTTCAGTATTCATTCAATCAAAACATTTGAATCAGTTTGTTTACATGATAAATTAAAGCACATTATTATTATTACTTGTGAGCAAACTGAATAAATTAGGACATGTTAAACAAACAGAACATTAATTTCAGATTTGATTAGGGATTCAGTGTTTTTGTTAAATGGACTTCCTGTACATTGATTAGGAAGCCTATATATTGTATAGAATACAGTATTCAGATTTTGCAGTACTAGAAGTACTTTAGGTGTGATGCCAGCTTCTATTTTTTAACCTAAATAAATACAGCTGGGAAATTAACAAGCGTCACTCGATCATGTCACACCTGAAGAGATTCTTGCACTTAAGCGACCAAAATACTTGTACAGTATGCTGTCAGGAGTCGAACTAAATGAGCTCACATTAGTGAAATTTTGTTTTCTGGTGTGAAGGTAGGAGTTAGAAAAATATGAGTCAATTGTTTGAATAATTTATAATCAGTTAATGCATCATTAAGTGATAATAATTCAACGTACTTCTTTTGGCCACAGTATTAAATCATGTAATTAACATCTGTTATATATAGCAGTTGTAACTCTTCCCTGCACTGGTTGCAGTGCTAATTAATTTTTGCCAGATTCCACAGGAGATTAATTAACATTTTATTGGTGATTATTCTTGCATGCTGGAAGAGCCGCATCGAGTTTAAGGAAGGAAATGTAAGTTTCAGTGACACACAATTAATGGAAAGAAGGTCGCACTTAGTCCTTAAAGTGACTGTTCACCCAAAAACAATATTTTATCGTAATTTCACCCTCATGTTGACCCAAGCCTGTGTGACCTACTTCCTTCTGGGGGCATAAAAAAAGGTGCTATGAGTTCTTGAGGTTTTCTTTTTTAGTAAAAGTCAGTTGTAACCAGGGTTGCAAAGGAGTGGAAAATTCCCGGTAAATTTGTGGAAATTTTCCAAAAATCCCTGGATTATTCCAAAAATTCCTGAAAAGTTTCCAAAATTTCAGGAATATTTCCAAAATGTACTGGAAATTTTCCACCTTTTTGCAACCCTAGTTGTAACATAACAGTTTGTAAGCTAAACATCACGCGGGGTTCGAGCCAGATGCCGAGTCTTGCCCTCGCAAGGGTTTAAACTACTAGGGGTCGGTGTCCGCTGGTCCGCTCCTCTGGATAGCACACCAAACACACTATTATATTTTGCATTATGAGGAAGTGTGAACTCGTGAAAGATAAATTAAAACCAAGCTCTTAGATAAGCTATAAAATAACCTGGCTAAAGATAAATGCAATTTGTTAAGTAGACACAACTTTTAAGATAAGCTAAAGATAAAGTTAAAGATAAGTAAACTTAAACAAAATCTCTTAAACAAGCTATAGATAAGTTAACTTCTTAGATAAATTAAACACTGTTTAGATATGTTTAAAATAAGCTAAAACTAACTTCCTAGATAAGATACACAAATACGTTGACTTAGCTTAAGATAAATGCAACTTGTTAGATAAGTTCAGCTAAGATAAACTAAAGATGAGTTCAAGACAAACACAACTTCTGAGTTATAGATAAGATAAACACGATTTGTTAAGCTAAAACTCAAATATGGTAGATGTTGACATATGTGTTGTGTTGATTATGAGATGATTATAAGACGTTTAAGATACTGTAAATAAATAAAACCTAATTTAATGTAAGTAGACTAAACTTCTTAGATAAGCTAAAGATAAGTTCAAGATAAGTAAACAAAACTTAGATAAGCTAAAGATATGTCAACTTAACTTAGGTAAGTTAAAGACAAGTAAAGAACTTCTGCGTTAAAGATAAGTTAAACCATTTCTAACGCTAAAGATAAGTGAAAGGCTTCAGCTTCATACAATCTTAGAAAAGCTGGGGTCTGTTTCATAAAACAAGTTTACCAAATAAGCCAGGCTTATTTCAGGCAGTCTGATTTATGCCATGATCAAGTCAAACTAACTGAAATAAGCCTGGCTTCTTTGTGGAACAGCCCCCTAAAGAACAACTTCTTAGCTCAACTCAATTTCTTCAGATAAAGATAAGTTAAAGGCGGCTTCTTAAGCTAAAGTTAAGTTAGCAATAACTTCTCAAGTTAGAGAGAAGTTAACCTCAACCTGTGAACAACCACAAAACATCCTAACTTCTGTTTGTCCTAAAGTATTGGCAGCTAGATTCTTACCGCAGCACATTACAGCAATCACTGAGTTTCAGAAGGCTTCAGGAACCTAATATTTGGAAGAGCTTTCAAAATAACGCCTTAATACAGGTTAGTGGCTATGTTCAGCATTGGCAGAAACCCGAGTTTTCTGAAGTAAAAGAAAAAAAAACATTTTGTTACCTCCTGTTGGCCTCGTGGACAGCTTGCCCTGCATGTAGTTTGCTGATGTGAAGCTCATTTCCCCAAAGAGCAAAGATACTAAAGCCCTTTAGCTGTTTTCTAGCTAAAACGGCTAAGCAACACGGTTTAGTCATTGCCTAATTCTTCTTTGAGCTTTCCTCTGTTCACAAGCAATCCAGATTACACCAGAAGTTTTTTTTTTCAGGGAGAGCTGTACAAAACAACATGGAGAAGCAAAGCGAAAATGTTTAAAGCTGTGGAGACGCGTGTGCCGCCTGCCCTCATTGTGTCAGGTTGTTGTATGTTATCGGCACAGAGGCGAGAGATTCAACAACAGCTTTAATTTGAGGGAATAAGAGGCAAACATGGGAAAAGGAGCGAAGCAGCTTTTGGGGGATCTATTTGCATTTCGAGTGCAGGTTTGAAATCGTAGGAACATGCTGCTTGTCTTAATGGCTGATGCTTCGTTCTCAAATGTGTAAAATTATATTAAGCCACAGGAGTCACGATTGTGAAAAGATTTGCTTCCCCTTCTTTCTGGGTTGAAGAACCCATTAAATTATTTGGTCTGGTTTCAAGGAAGACAAAGACTTTTAAAGAAAGTTAGTACTTCTTTAGTTTAATCACTGCATTATCTGTCTCTTTGATAGACTGTGTGTCCTTTAACGTTCTAGCTTTTAAAATGACGTCAGACTTAAAGCTATTGTATCTTAAAACCCTCTCAATGTCTTTTTTAAATGAGTGATAGAAATGAAAAAAAAGCTTGACGTTTATTGAAATGTATGTTGTTGAGCATTTTTATTATTTGTGACAGGGCAAGTGAAAATATTTTTGTTCATTTTGTAGATGATTATTGTATTCTGATATTTGATGGATGTATTTATTTAGCTAGCTCTGTTGTTCCTACAATCAACAACCGCTTCATTTCCAGTCATGTAAGTGTTTTTTTTTAATGTTTGAATCTTTTATCGACTACAGTGCACGCTGTTTACGGGACTCCCTCAAGCTGTTCATTTACCAATAGATCAAATAGCTTCTGTAAAAGTCCTTTGTAATCGCATCATTAACATGCAACATGTTAATTTAATCAAAGCTCAACCAGAAAGGTTGACGTTATTCGTGCGTTTCTCTGCGGGACCCTGAATTGATCTCTCCGGCGCTTCAAAGTGAATCCGCTAATCAATTTTGACTATATTAATTGCCATTTAATTATCTTTTGCGTCATCAAAGAGCCTCAAATAGGAGTCATTATCAAAGACGTAATATGCTAGTTCATT
This sequence comes from Enteromius fasciolatus, assembly GCA_032361145.1. NCBI lineage: Eukaryota > Metazoa > Chordata > Actinopteri > Cypriniformes > Cyprinidae > Enteromius > Enteromius fasciolatus. The sequence continues at coordinate 10,249,045 of JAUMHR010000082.1, forward strand.
TAACAGTCTCTAAGTTACGGCAGGAAAAAAAAGCCTGATAGCAAACACACGCACTCATGTCCCTGACGTAATGTGCTTCAAAAGACTGTCAGAAAGTTAACTAACATGCCATGAGTAATTAAACAGCGCAGCCATTGAGTAATTATACAGTGCATTATGTAGCAATTCGACTGATGTTCTCTATTACAAATCATTTTTAAGAGGTTATTAAAAAATCTTAAGTGTCTTGACACTTTAATGAGCTTTATATAAGCAATGTGTGGTGAAGAAGCGTTCTGTATCTCCCACTTCTAGTGTATCTTGTATTCTGCCCCACTTCTCTATATCTTGTATGTTTTCTCCTATTCTTTGATGGATGGAAGACCATCTGATGAATAATCCTCAGCCACATCAAACGCTTGCATTGAGGTGAGGGAATTGTGCCGAGAGAGATATTCATCGCATTAGATCTAAAAACTGAATTCGGCGCACCAATAAATCAAAATAAAATCTCCACTTCCCAGATAACGTAGTGTTTCAGGAGCGTTGTGTAACAGATTGAGGAACCTAGATTATTTTAGACTGGAATTCGGTCTTAATAAATGATAACTGGGATGCAAGAGGAATTTAATGATACTCTGCTGATGAAGAGGTTTGTTTGTGTGGTTGTATGAATTTATGCAACTGTATGCATTTATTTATGGATATATAGGCTGATTCATAATTTACAGATTTATTTTAGATCCCTTTAAGACGCATCAAATGGTTTGACGAACTCATTTTCTTTATGAAAAGACCGTTGATAATAACTGCCTGATTTCAGTAAGCCAGCGTGCAATTCATTTTATGTTCATGACTCAGAAAATAACCAATAAATCTGCCTTTTTAGAGAGAAAAAAAAAAAGTTACCGATTTCGTATGAATTTATTAAAAATTAAACCAAATAAATAAATGCTACAGGTGATTTTAAGCATCATGCTATTTTAATGGAAAGTGAAAATTAATTTATTTGTGTGTTGCTTATTTATTGATTGTTAAGTGAGCGTTAGCGGATGGTAAAGGTAATCTAAATATAAAAACATGACTCTGTTAGTACTCTGGCGATGGCTCCCTCTGGTGGACCGGAGGACGTGACGCAGGTGTAACAATAGCCAAGTTTCCATCCAGTTTTTACGCTGTTTTGTTATCGACAAAGAGAAATTGCGGGGAAAAAAATGTGCGAAATTTGTGGTCTCCAGCCTGTTTCCATCCAACTGGCCTTTTACCGATAAAATGGTGTGCGTGATGA
>JAUMHR010000082.1:10274012-10284794 GCA_032361145.1 Enteromius fasciolatus
TGTGTGTTGTGTTTCTGGCCTGAAGAACTGCGTGGGGTTACGCTGGTTGAGCTGATTAAGAAGGAAGGAAGCACTTTAGGTCTCACCATCTCGGGTGGAACAGACAAGGACGGCAAACCACGCGTCTCTAACCTGCGGCCGGGTGGACTGGCGGCTAGGTGAGGACTGGAGCGCAACCTCACAAATTCATAACTGTATCAGCCAATCAGAGAGTGACAAAGTGGTCACCTGACCTCTCAGAAACACCAATCCATACTGACAGACGTACTTGACATGACAGAAAAAACTGACCGTAGCAGTCAGGTTACGTATGTTAATGCTTATGTTCGTGCTTATTGAGTTTTGTTGACATTAGTTACATTTCTGAGTTACTGTGTCATTAACAAGCCCAAATACTTGACTGGTTGACAGAAATATTAAAGGGTTATTTCACCCCAAAATTTACGTTTTGTCACTAATCACTTTACCCCCATGTCGTTCCAAATTAGTCAAAAACTTCATCTTCTGAACACAGATTAAGATATTTTGGAGGAGGCTTTTGACGACCCCATTGACTGCCTAACAATGACCCTGTCAAGGTACAAAAAATATGAACGATATCTGCCATATGTCATCAGTGGTTCAATCTGAATTTAATCTGGCAAAAAGAATACTTTTTGTGCACAAAGAAAGTAAAAATAACTAATTTATTCAACAATTTGTCTGTTATTTTTATTTTTTACATACATAAAGTATTCTTGTGGGGTGGGGTTAGCTAACTTAGCAACTTTCTGACTGTTAGTCTGCAATTACATTAGCTGACCTGAATGAGAAAACTGACCATAGACGCAGCCAATTTATGTTAATGCTCTCTAATGCAGTAGCGTAATGTTACATTCTTAACACTAGTGTTTTGCATTGTTGTTTTTGTGTTACTGTTGCAAAAACCAGCCTCGAAACGTATTGCACGAAAGAGAAAACTGACCATAGAGACACTAACGGTATGTACACGCCAAAAGCAAAGTGAATATTTGCGTAACGTTACTCGCTCTAGATCGCTCGCTCACGGGATGTTTTCTTGTCACTCACACAAATTAATAAAATCCATTTTCTAAAACCATTCACGTCCATAAGCTACAAGACATACACATTTTTCAATCCAGTTAACATTTCTCAATTTGCGTGGAAGACACATTTGTCACTCAGAGCACATTTGTTTCTATTTGCTTTGAATTTGTAGGTAATCTATTCATGCAAAAAAACAACAACATTTATTTGTTTTTGGTGTGTACATACCACAATGCCTGTGAGTGTAGCAACATGTATATATTGCGTAACGTATTGCGTAACGTATTGCTACTTTGGTAGTAACAAAGCGTCAATGCTCAAGTGGTCGATAGAATTACGTTAGAATATTTTTGTTATTAAAAGGACTGTGCTATTTAACAAGGTAGCTAGATACCTAGATAAAACATAACAATAATTCAGCATAGAAACAGCTCATTTATGCAACACATTCTGTTACAGTACATTATGATATTTTGGAACGCTACAGTGTATATAACTACTGTTCGTAGATACTTGGAAACCTGATAAACTCTCATTACATTTCTTTTTCCTCATACTTAAACTAATTTCTGTGATGTGAAAGTTTTTCCATCTTCAGTTGCTTCTTCTTTCCTTGAGGTTGGTATGAGGATGTTATGGAGCGCATCTGGGCTGATGACATATTTTTGTCAGGCATCATTGTGCTAGCTCATGTACGCCCAGAGGACAAAAGGGAATGAATAGCACTCATTTGTCTAATTAGCATCTAAATGAGCATAGTTATACTCCCTGTGGGGTGTTCAACAACAGATAAGGAGTTCTCACTTTGCATCTAAAATATAATTATGTTCTCTATGTTTTTGACCATTCACGAAAATCTTCTCTGGACCTTTGTACGTTATCTTATTAATTTCTCTACATAAAATGCTGAATCCTAACAAAGCTGGAAAAAACACTGGAAAAGCCAACTTTTATATTGTTCAACAGAAAACAGTGTGCCAGATGTTAGCTAAACTGTTTAATTACTCAGTAATTACATGATTGAGTGACATTGCATTGTGTCTCAGGAGCGATCAGCTCAATGTGGGCGACTACATCAAGTCAGTCAATGGCATCAACCTGACCAAGCTGCGTCACGACGAGATCATCAGTCTGCTGAAAAACGTAGGCGAGCGCGTCGTTCTGGAAGTGGAGTATGAGCTGCCTTCACCCGGTAGGAAGTTGAGTATTCTGACTTTTGCCTGTCTTAATGTCATGGAAAATGCATGGCCGCATGTCGTAAGCTGATGTGGATCATTTTTAGATGTTAAAATACTTTCAACAGAGACATCTATAAGTAAGCCAGTCGGTTATTATTTAAGTATTACTTTTGGTGGACATAAAAAACATTAGCTTTACGAATTTACCAACATGGGATCCTTAAAACGTCAAGCAATAATTTTGAAGAATGCAATACCACAATATCAACGATGGACTGATATTTTGCCCAGTGATGCTGTTTACCCACTATGGCGCGTGTAACTTTGTTTGCAATTCTAATTTAACTCTATTGGTATCAATGGAGAGCTAATCATACTTGTTTTCCAAAACAACAGCTATCTGTGGCAGCTTTTTAAGTGTTTGTGAATGTTATTTGGAACACTTGACAATTACAAGAACAACTTTGTGAATGTTTAAACAGCAAATTGTTGAACTATGTAGGGAACGACGACATTCGCGACCATAGTTGGCCAATACTGACAAAAAACTCTGCTTCTAAACACAGGTCAAGAGCTAACCATACAAGTTTTGATTTAGAAAAATAGTACTTAGTAGAACTACTGTATGTTGGTAATGGTTTAGGGTTAGTGGCTGTAGTTAGCTAAACTATGCTTCTAACCACATGCTGAGGGCTGTATGTCCAGTTACACAAATTTACAGTGCTGTTTACCAATGTTTGCTATGAATAACAGGAAATTGTACAACCATGTTGGTAACGTCCAAATTTGTGTCCATTTTTAAGCTAATACTAATAAAAAACTGCAGGTCGAGACTTCGCAATGCTGTTTAAATGTTTTCTTTGCAACTATGGTTTCCGAAACAGCAAATTGGAAAATTGTCACAGAATAATTTAGTATGGTAGTAATAATGAAAGTAAGAAGGAAATACGCTTCTGCCCAGTAGTTCTAACCACACAGTTTTGTGATGCTGCGTGCGAATGTTTGATGGAACTATGATTTTGGAAATAATGCTAACTATATGGATAATGACCATAGTGCACTAACAGTGCTTTTGGAAAGTACAGCCCACTGACTCATTGGCAGATGTTTGGTCAGTTGGAGATTGTTGTCTGTTTACCCTCTGGTAATCAAAGCAAATCAAAGCTTGTGTGAAATCATCCAAAATTGTTTGTTTTTGAATGTATTTTGCAAAATGTGTTGAACATATTCCAACCATTTCTAGTTCACGCTGGCAGTGTCCAATTAAAAAGAAGATAAAAACGATTGACCTCTAGTTAAAGATCATGCCTGAAATTTGCCCACTCTGATTATAATGGATCGGTTTGGCATGTGTTGTGATATATTGCAATCGTTAGCCAGTCTATCTTGTGCATGGCAGATGAATTGTCTGGTTTATAAGCTCAGTGTTTCTGGCTGACCTTCTGCTGAACGTCAGTTTGCATCTGGGTTTATTTATCTGATTGTCCACCGGAGCTGGCCGTTCACCCAGTAAAAGGTGCTGATTTACAGATGCTATTGCCTCTCTCCCGTCTCTGTTGTCCCTCTTAGCCCCAGACAGTACCTCAGGAGTTATTTCCAAGACAATCGAGATCTGTTTGCAGAAAGAAGGCAACAGTTTTGGCTTTGTCATGCGAGGTGAGTTTGGGTTTGTTGCCACTCATTTCATTTTATTGATCTATTTTATTTGTTATTGCAGTATTGCTAAAATCAAATGGATGTAGGTTTAACTACAGCTTTTTAAACATGTGTTATGATACAGGTGGATCCCATGAGGACTGGCACAGATCTCGTCCTTTGGTGGTAACACACGTCCGACCTGGTGGTCCTGCCGACAGGTAATGCATAACTGAAATTCAATCATTTTACTTTTTTCACTGATGCCATATTGTACAACGACTTGATAAAATGTGATTTCAAAATGGCCACCATCACGAGGGCTACCCGTCTAATACTGTCTAGAATAAAGTTGCCAGGTAGCCTATGTTAGCTTAGTGGGCTAATTGATTAGCATGCACATGGAACATGTAGCTTAATTTTGTTGGTGATCAACTTTTTAGTTCAATTCAGATTTTATCCAAAGACTCTTTGGTTTCTTGTTTGGAACATCAAGAACACACTATCTGCATTCGATCCAGAAACTGGGCCAGAGATTTCCCTCAGCTGAGATAGCTAGCTATTATACTTAGTGCCTCTCTTATCAAACACTTTTCCCTACTTATATCAGCATTACACAACCTCCCAAAAGAGAAAAATAAATAAACATATTTGTCTGGAAAGAGAACATCTTCAGTAAACCCTCTTTGATGTTAGAGACAAAGGCTGCCTTGATTGATGGGTGGAAATTGTATACATTGTCTGAATGACGTTTCATGAAGGAAAGTCCTCTTACATGCAGCATTAATCATTAGTGTGGAATATCAAGAGTATTTGAAGGAAGTTAACTACCTAGGAAGAATATTAAGGCATCACTTAATTGCACTAATTTGCACTTCCTTACAAAATACCAAACATTCATCCAGTATGATGGATGAAGTGAGACCATTGGGGACTAAATGCTTTACACAATGTTTTACTAGTTTAAATATATTAATTCAAAACTATTGAATTGTAGTGTATTGTATAATAGTACTGTTCCACATGTGTTCTTGTGCAGGGAAGGGACTCTGAAAGCGGGCGATCGGATCTTAAGTGTGGACGGTGTGGTTTTACACAGTGCCGCTCTGGGCGATGCTCTTACAGTACTGACTCAGTGTGGCCAGGAGGCTCTGTTCCAGATCGAGTACGACGTCTCCATCATGGGTGAGTTACTTCAGTTGCAGTTCTTTCATATGTTGACAGAATGAAAATTCCCATTTGTTTTGTATTTTGTAATTTGAATGGAAATATCAAATGAACCCTCCTAATGCTTTCAAAATATGTATGCTGTTTTAACATTCTGGGTCGGTTGGTATCTGCATGTTTAATATTTTATAAAACAGCCCTTAGATATTTTTTTTTACATTTATTTATTTTTATTATGAAAGTGTGCGTGACAGTTTTATTACCATGTTATTACTATGCTATTACTGCATTTAACCTCTTTTATTACATACAGAATGAGAAATGATTTAACTACACATGAGCCACACACGCACAGACAAAATATATAATTGTATGTATTTTATAAGAACATAGTGTGAATAACCAGTATTAATTCTAGTGTAATGAATGGAATTAAATTCATTTGAATAGCTCATAATTAAATGAAAACTGTTTGTGAAGCCTACATAGTTATTTATTTATTTTAAAATGCATAAATATCACTCTGAAAAGTTTTCAGACTTTATATTTGATAAAGAGCTTTGACATTGATGTAAAGCCATGGTTAACTTTACAAAACATATTTTTGATAGTTGTATTCCGTACACACGCTGGTAATATCCAAGTAAAATACTGTAAAAAGTCTGAAAATTAATAAGTGTGTAAGTGTATTTTGGGGGTCTTTTACAAACCATTTGCAAAGTTTTATTTTCCTTACTGAATTTTTTGTTTTTTTAGAAATGTTGGTTATTTTATGGTTACACCTATTAGTTGTTTAGTCATGTATATTACTAGAATATTAGTCATTTATTAGCACTAATTAAGCATATAATAATGCCTTATTCTACATCCCTAACTCTACTCAATGCCTAAACCTAACAACTACCGCACTAACTATTAATAAGCAGTAAATTAAGAATTTATTGAGGGGAATAGTTAATAGTTAACAAGTGTTACCTACATTTCTTATCTTTTCTGGGTAAAAACAGACCCTGTTTTGTCTGGATGAACAGCAGGCTGTTGACCTTCAAGAGCAGAGAAATAACTCTCTTTACCAATGCTGTTAAGCTAATTTATGCTAGCCACAATTAGCATAACGCCCACTGTAGACTCAAAGAGGTCGTGTCACAGAAAATAGAGGTTTGAAAGAAACTTTTGATGCTTAAAACTTCCGAAAAGACTCTTTATTGAATGTTAGCTTCAGAAAGGATCCGTTTAGAAATCAGAGCGTGACAATACTGTCCTTGTCTGTCCTTATCACCTGCCCTCAGACTCGGTGACAAACGCTTCAGGTCCTCTGCTGGTGGAGATTGCAAAGCCGCCAGGAGCCAGTTTGGGAATCACTCTGACCACTGCCATGCACAGAAACAAACAGGCCATCGTCATCGACAAGATCAAGCCCGCCAGCGTGGTGGACAGGTACAGAGCCTCACACCAACACTACACACTACCGTGTAAAGGAAACAACAACGTTCTTACACAAACACCCAAACCGCCAGATCTCACGACACTCCCTAACTTTTATAACGAGAATTTCTATGACCTTGTGCAAATTCATAAAAAATGTACCTACACCTCACCCCTGCCCTAAACCTATGTGTTACTGGGGACTAGACATATCGTGCATACGAGTGAGGTATTACTAATTAATTAGCCACCTTGTAAAAGTACGGATTGGTCATGAGATAGTGTTGACCAAAATTGCATATTTTCATGAAAAACTGCATTTAATAAATGTTTTATATTCACATAAATTGTTTGTAAAACCATTACCAAACCAAAATATCTAAAGTGAGTGAGTTTTGATGTTGTTTTTAACACGTCCCACATTCATGACAGTTCTAGCAGTTCTCTGTTTGCGCCTCAGGTCCGGAGCGTTACACGTGGGTGATCATATCCTGTCTATAGACGGCACCAGCACTGAGCACTGCTCCGTCCTGGAGGCCACGCAGCTGCTGGCCAGCACCACCGATCTGACCAAACTAGAGATCCTCCCCGCACACCAAACACGCCTGCCCGGGAAACCCCAGGACACTGGTGAGGGACGCCAACACGTGGAGACTGCTGCACTTTTCCAGACATGGATTAGGTTTAATCTGAGACGTCTTCAAAAGATGGCTGAAGCTGATCTGGGAACTAAACTGTGTCTGGAAAACTGTCTGTAATTTATTTTTTATTTTTTTATATAGAAGGGTCATACAACTGTCCTGGTCCTACAGTGTGCTAAAGTACAATTTGACATAATCTTTCAGTAATAAATACTACTGTATGTAATTAAATGTTTTAAAAAATATATAGTGTATTTATATATATATAAAACGAACCGGTCTTAATTTCATTATGAATAATTTGTTTTCACAGATGGAAATGTGACAAAAAATGATAACAAACTAAAACTCGTTATATAACTACCGAATGAAAATGCATTGAAATTTTCGACAACAAACAAAAACGAGAGGATAATTGTTCGGGAGGGAAGTGATTACAAATGAATATCTGCTTTGTAGTCAGGAGGTTTACATATGAACCGGCGAGACATAAGCTAACATGGACGTTTCATAAAATGTTCAAAAATGCTAATATGTGGGAGTAAGAGAGGAGCATATCAATAAATTTGATGACTCAATTCTGTGATTTCTGAGCACACACGCGCCACACGAGTAATGCTATTCTTTCGTGTCGTACAGTATGAATGAAAAAACACACACTATTCATGTAAACGCAGTCAGTGTAAACAGTACGGAGAATATATATCAGTACATTGCATCCATGTATTCAGTCTTAAAGGGATAGCAGCTAAATTTAGATTCTGTTGTCCGAGGCGTTGATGTTAATCAAGCAACGCTCACTGCTCTTAAATGAGAATAATTCCCAAAAGAATAATTGTAATTCATTTATAGAAATGAAAAAATGAAGAATGTGGTAAACAACTTGTTATAAAGAGTGCATTATGAGCCTATATAACTATCGGTAACCTTTGTCCTTGTTCTTTATGAGAATTTTAGATCATTTTAATATAAAGGCATGCTGTGTGTCACTGCAGTTAAACCGGGGTCAGTCGTGATAAAACCGTAATATCAAACTTATATAATGAATGTAGAAATTTTAGAGAAATGCTTAATATAGATGCGTAACACTGTAACTTAACCCATTAGATTTTAGCTAACTAAATTTATTGTAGATGTAGTCGATTACAACCAAGCTAAAACTAAAAACAATTAAAACAGCTAAAATACGACTAAAACGAAACATTTTAGCCTAAACTAAATTAAAACCTGCTGTCAAAATGAACGCTGCTATGAACATTTAAGAAACCTGCATCAAAATCGTGGCAAACTGTAAAATATGTCATGTGGTGCAACCACCTAATAAACCATAATTCTATTTATCAATTAATGATTAATTATTATAATTATATCTTTCTATGTGAAAGATCACGAAACTAACTGTAGAAGTCAATTACGGTAATCGCTCTTGACCATCATATTGAACCACAGAACTTTTTGCGAAGGCTATAGCAACCATTTGTTTCCATGTTTATCCAAAGGAGGTCATAATAATCTCTCTCTAATTATAGCAATATAAGCTTCACATGTATCCTCTTCGGATGCACAAACGAGGACGAGGAAACATGGATGGCGAGACTGCTCTGTCATCTCATATAATTAGCTTCTCGTTCTGCTTGATGTCGCCCCACGAGCTTTAGACCGCAGGACAGATTTAATCATGGAGACCGGCTCACCCTAGAAAGCGAACAGACAGAGGCATGATATCAAACCGAGACGTGGTGGACGCAGACCCAGATTGGTTATTTTCAGCACCGTTTATATGCAAATGCAGGAGATGAACAGATGTCCGACCGTGCAGACCACATTGCACTAAAAGCCTGAATTAGTAGCCTGCGTGAGCTCTTGGACTGTTTGCAGCACGAATCTAATCAATAGCTTATTATCATTGAGCGTATAAACATCTTCTGTAACTGCATGACTTTATGGATGCACCCAATGATTGGACGACTCCCATTATACATGATGCGGAAACTTTAGATGGCTGTTTTTGACTTGACTTTGAAGTTGTTACATGTGAGGATACACATTTGAATTTAGGCCATTTATGATGAAGATGAGTTTGTCTCTTCAGTGTAGTGTTTCATTATTTGCTCAGCAGTGAATGGGTGCCGTCAGAATGAGAGTCAAAACTGCTGATGAACACGTCACAATAATCCACGAGCAATCCACTCCAGTCCATAAAGTAAAGGAAATGCTGGGTGTTCGTTAAACCTCCATCCAAGACAATAATTTGTGGCCAGGATATAATTCATGATAACATGGACAGTTAGGACTTTCCCTTTCTGCGCTTGGTATATTGTGTTGGTTGATATGTAAATAATTGGGAATAAATAAATAAACGGGTGATGAAATCACAGAAAAGAGAGAGAAAAAACATTACGCTCGTTTGAGGTGGTTTTTAAAAGGTTAGCGCAAATAATTGGAGATTTGCAACACAGTCTCGCTGGAAGTTCGTATGTATTTGTACGAGGTGGCAAGTTTATATAGTTCTGTATAATGCTTATTTTCAAATGTTTTATCTGATATTCTAATTCAAGTTAAATTAGTAGCTGTGGGTGGAAATCCAGATGCATTCTCTGTAGTTGCATGACTTCACGGATACACTCCACTTCTAGAAGCCATTGAAACTTCAGATGGTCGTTTTTCGCTGACTTTGAAGTTCTTGCTATTTTTGGTTCTGCAATCATCCAGAACCCTAGATGCCTATCAATTTCTATCTAGTCCAATTCTTGCCCCACTTCTGCCACCATGATTGTGCTTCTGCCACCAAAGCTTTAAAGCCGCCAAGATGGCTTCTTGAACTCCATGCACTGCTTGCATACATCGCAAACAGTTTATGATGCCATTAGAGACATGATGCCCAAATATTTGGGCGCAGGAACAAACGTTCCTAATGGATACGGACAAGTAAAGCGGTTTAGTTTTTCAGCATCTGAGCTGTCCTGACGAAATATCACATGGCACTATATAGGTCATTCGCTGCCACACTGAGAACTCGAGAGAGGAGGTGGAAGGCTGTAATGATGGGAAAACATATTTGCGAGGGTGAACTTTCCGCTCCGGCAGGACTTCAATCAGGAATTGACACCCACTCACAGAGCCGTGTCAATAATACATAGAACCTTCACCCAGGAAAATAATGGAGTTGGATATTTTGCCATATGACTCCTACATTTTCCATCCAGACTTTATATATGCTAATGTTGTAGCTGACCTTGTTAGGGAGAGTATGTCTGGTAACCACCTCATTTGGGGATTGCCATCTCTGAGATCCGGGGATTGAAAGAGAGGTAGAAGATAATATGTGCATTTTAATATATTTGCATATTTGGTAGACACTTTTAGCAGCAATAATATTATATTACACAGGTTTGAAGTTCGCAATCAGATTTGCCCTTGCCATTTATTGTGTGCATTATTACCTAAAAAAAAATTCAATCAAATGTGCCAATTTTTTAGAAATGTGACATCTGTGTTCACATTGGTTTTAAAAAAAGAACTTTACAAATCTTAAAGTTTTACGGTTTTGCTGCACCACATTTTAAAGTGTCTTCTTCTTTTACTACTATATTTTTCAAGAAGAAAAAATACTGTACACTGAAAAAAATTATGCATTGAATCTACTATTTTTTTAAGGTACATTAAGCTACATTTAAATAAATTTAGGT
>JAUMHR010000082.1:10308452-10323966 GCA_032361145.1 Enteromius fasciolatus
TGTAATTCTTGAAAGTGAATTGTGGGTGTTGAGCTGTACACTCGATCACTTTTGCTCACTTTCAATGGGGTCTAAAGGGAATTTTGTGGCACTTGTGTTGCATAAGTGCCCCTGTAGCCAGTAACATCCAGTTTTTGTGAATTGTACACGCTTGTAGACTTGTACCGGATGTTATACCTGCTGCTGATCAGGAACGTACGTCAGCAGCATTGTTTATAGGATGGAAATACACACATATAGCTGGATGGATTGAAATGGACTGATATAGACATTTGCATTTTCAAGCAATCCTAAAAAACATAATTAGTTGCTAAACTTTGCAGAACACCAGGAGCAGGGTCAGGCACCCCTGATATAGATGGATGGACAGAAAGAGTTCTGCTAATTGGAGGCAGATCCTGAGGAATGTGGAGGAATCTGGATTCTCTCTGCTGTGTTTTTATGCGGTCACTGTGGCAGATTAGCTTGACTTTGGGTGTTGATGGCATTTTTACAGGATCGTCAGCGGGATGCTAATGCTGTTTAACATGGTGAAAAAGATGGGAAAAAAAGTCACTTTAGACTCTGATTAGAGTCATGAGGCCAGATGAATCTGTTTTTGTCGCCTTGAGATCATTTGTTCCTTTAAGAACAATCAGACCCATAACAATGAACCATTCCTTGCGTTCACCAGCAGTATGCCTATGCACTGCGTTTATTTTTATTTGTAGGTTATGGTAGGCAGCCAAAAACTCAATATTTACGGTGGTGAAGAAAAACACATGGAGAGTTCAGAATTGAAGCCAAACAAAGCACTACCTTGTTTTCTGTAACTAACCGCTGAAGCACAATGGTGTAAAACTCTTTTACAAACGTTCACAATCACAATCGGAGAGGTTTTTAAAAGATAAATGTTTATTTAGAGATAAAAACTTTTTTTTTTCTTTTTTTTGGGGGGTACTGAAAAATTCTTTATCAATACACTTGTATTTTTTTTTACACATCCTCGAAATAAAAAAATAAAACATTTCTAATTATTAATTTAAAAAGGTTCTCTCTTACATTTATAAACACTGCCCCCTTTAGCTGTTCTTCAAAACTGGAAGGGTTTAGAGACGCACAACAGCGGGAAGCCAGTCTCTGTTGTTAAAACACACCCTGAGACTGCACATTAATCTCTGTATTGCTAAAAATTGTGCCTCTTTCAACGTTAACATTTAAAATATTTGTTTTTCTGTTATGAAGCATCCCAAAGGTACCAAAGTAGAAGCTATAAAGAGCAACGGAGCATCTCCCTTTGCGATTGGCTACAGTTTTAACTTGGCCAAGTTAAAATATATCATTAAATCCAATAAAATTTAATCCATAACATTGGCATAATCCTTACCATTAAGCTTTACTTTCTAATCTTTAAAAAAAGTATAAATTGTCACAGTAAGTAGATCTGCATTGAGTTTTTGGTGTTAATTCAGCATACCATTTACGGTAGCTTAAATTGGCCCCTGTTCATTGTTTCTGAAATATTACAACACAGCTTAAAAAATCATACAATTTGCAATTCCACACTTCCGAAGTACCAACTTTCTGAAAGACGGGTGAATATACAATGCATATCGTTCTACAAAGTATTGCACATTACAGTTCGCGGCAAGCTTTTCTTTGTCAATTAACAGTTGTTGATGAGATCTATTGGTGAACAGAACAGTCAAATACAGTGATATCGTTTAACACAAAAGGCAAATGTGATTGGAAATAAAAACAAAGAGATTTGATACAGAATATACGAAACGACCCTGAATCTACGTGGTTTTTAAATCTTGCCAGGCAGTTTTACATTCTGACATCCCAAATTCAGAATGTGTTTGGTGACTGAATCAATGCGGGAGACTTAGCACAGTGGATATACTTCGCAAACTATATGTTGCGTTTTCTTACCTACTACTTAGTCTCTGCTACAAAAATCGCTCACCGTGAATGCATCTTTAGAAGAGGGAAGAGACTGCTAAAAATTAGTGTGCTGCGCGCATCGTTTCCAACTTGCGGCGTCGGACAGTTTACAAAACAGTTAGACTTAAAGGGACAGTTTGTGCAAAAAAATTAAGTTCTGTTAATTACTCACTCTCAAGCAGTTTCTTTCTGTTGTGGAACTTGTTGGAAAACTGGATCAACAAATATTACTGATAATGCTGTGTTATGTATGCCAGGCCAGTAGATGGCGATGTCACTGTGACGAAACACAACACACTTACAGACCGAACACGTAACGCGCAAGTGTCATTATCCGTATTCCGCATAAAAAATAAAGTTATACAGGTTTGGAACGAATTAAGCGTGAGTAAATGACTTTTTTTTTTTTTTTCGTAAACTATCCATTTAAATGGTGCACCAATATGGAGAATGTAGTGTCCTTAGTGGTATAGTGCATTGAAAACAAGCAGTGTTACGGCTCGATTCTTCCGGACAGCACAATCTCCAGTCTAAACAGTTTGTCGGGACACACTTAAAGCTCTACAATAACGCATAACTACTTCTATCCCTACAAAAAATGACCATTTCATGTTTGGGGGGGACGAGACCTTTGCACACGAATGTGTACTTTTCGCAATTCACGTTTACGGAGCCCTTTGTGTTTTTTTTTCCCCACAGCTTAGTTTGATTTTTATTATGTACAAGATCAAAGTTTAAAAAAATAGAACGGGCATGGTTCTACGTTCAGGATACTGCAGATCTGTTCTCAGTCTAATAACAGCAACAATAATAGTTCTATAATAGTATAATGATATGATAAAAATATAGACAGAAAAATGTTACTTTCTCTGTAGAAAAACAACAAAAAAAGGACTCCTAGTGCAGATGCGTAGCAATGTAAACCTGGTCCTACGACTATGTCAAAGTTACAGAGTATATTTTTCATATATGTATATAGAATCACATATATATATATGTAATGGAAAAGCAGGTCATTGAATCCTCTCACAGAGAGCGTTCACATCATAGTCTCTACGATGGTGTGGGTGGGCTTCGTCAAGCCTCCGTTCCAGTTGGGGTCCAGCGGCTGCGCCAGCTCGTTGCATTTAGGCTGGTACTCCGGGGGGCAAGAACTGGCTCCTCCCCTCACGGGTGCCGCCACCGCTTTGATCCTCTGGAGGGGTAACAGGAGTAACGTTATTGGCTTGGTCAATGGTACAGAACCGGTTTGTCGTTGGCACGACTGACTCACCTCTATGAGGGGTCCATCTGATTGAATGATTTTGATCACAACCACCATCGGTATGCAGATCATGGAGGCGAGGGCGAGGGTCCAACCGACTCCAATGGACCAGTCCGGGTACTCGTAGACTTTGTTGTATCTCAAGGGCGTGTACTTGACCAATGAGAAGACAAAGCATCCCTGCAACAAAAGAAAAAATGCTTGGGGTCACAAAAGCACATGCAACCCCAATGTCCAATACTAAAGTGGCTGACATGTAACGTAACATTTCTTCTTATTATTATTACTACTACTAATATTTCTTTTTGAAACCCTGCTTTCCAAAATGACTAAACAGGTTAATACCCTGCAAAAGAGCTGTTCGATTTAAAGGAAGACTCCTGTACATACGGAAGGGATTTCTTTTTTCCCCCATATAGTCTATGGTGTTCACAGAAATGATCTCATGGAAACTAATCCTGCACTCATCCACAGCTTCTTCCATTCGTTCTGTTGGCCAGGCAGATGGTCACCCCATCTGGAGCTCTGTTACAGTGAGATGGGAGCCGGATTTTTGCAGCAAATCCAAAGCGGAATAGCAGCATTTGCATGTGTAGCCATGGGGGAGGGTTGACAAGCACACAATCTCAAATTAAACTGTGTACAATACTCTTTCAAGGACCTCAATGTGTCATTTTAGGAAGCACACTACATAGTGGCCTTAGAAGATGTGGACGAGCACTTTTTTGCATCTCCAAATAAGCACGCTTCGCCTTCTTCACCTAAAGTAAACTTACCACACACAGAAGAGGTGTGACTACAGTCCAGCTCCACTTCATCCAGGGATTTGGTCTGTATCCAATCATCTCTTCAATTGCATCATAGAAATTATCAGCGCCTGCGAAGAAGAGGAATGTGATCAGATATGAAATTCCCAAACAAAGATGGAAGCATGGTTACAGCATTGTTTAAGAAGGTAATTAAATGAGCATTTGTTTATTTGGTGTCTTGGTTGGGCAGGCAGTGCAAAAAGTTATTACAAAATGTTACGTTGTAACTTTTTATTTTTGGATTGTGCAGATGTAGTGTTGTGCAAACGTGCAGTACGTTATCAGGTAAATCTCCCACAGTAAAGAATATTAGTGTTTGAACCTGACTCTACCTGCATGCAGGGTTTAAGACACCTCAGCAGCAGCTCTATCAAGCAAAGTTGGCATATACTGACATATTCGTGAAGCGTTTAGGTTTAGAAATCAAGGTCATGACAGTAGGGAACAAAGACGTTATGTATGCTTTCAGAACTAGGCTGAATCATACAGCAGATAAATCATTCTGTATAACCTACACTCTGTTCAAACAAAGAACCACACCTGAGAATATTGCACAATTGTTCCTCTCATGATAAATAATTTGCCAGCAATAAGGGCTTTGCTTCCTCTTCCAAGAAAAATAATTTGTTTGCTGACTTGCTAGCGCTTTCTATCAATAGATTAAGAAATAGTGCTTGGAAGTCCAAATGATGGAGTTTTTGTCAGTGAGTGGTGTTTAATCATAATCATTTAATGCCATTTTAAATAAAACAATGGCTAAAAGGGTTCAATTCAATTCAATTTTTTCGCTTTTCGTGATACATTTCATTGCAAAGCAGCTTTACACCAAAGTAATGGGTAGCCAATTTAACCTAAATTTGCCAACTTGATAGCTATAAGGGTCAAATTTAGAAAAAAAAAAAACCATTTGTTTGAGCTTTTCTGTTAAAAAAGAAGTAACATGGTTGAGTGGCTTAAAAAAATGAAGTCAACATTGGCTTTGTGTGTGTGCTGTAGGGTGGAGGTGGCTGAAAAAGGCTGTAAACCGGGTCAAATGTATTTTATTGCTTTGGTATAATCATTTTAAAAGACAATCATTAGTAATAGGTGGGAAATTATTCAGTAACAGGGTTGCAGATTTAGCCTAAATTACTCTGTTACTCAGCGAGGGTGAGCTGGTTAAGGGTCTCTTGATAATTTATATTATCTCGCTTAAGTGTAAGCGAGTTCATTTTGTAAATGGGTCCAAATGGTTTACATAAAAAATAAAAAAAACAACACGTAGTAACAGGATTACATATTTAGTCTAAATTACCGTTTCTCAGAAGGGATGAGTTAGAGGTCAGATAATGATTAAAGTTAATATTTAGGGTAAACTCGTATTTCCAAGAAATAAAACATACATTGTTATTTGATCTCTTTTAGTCTTACATCCAACTTCAGCAACAGTGTTGAATGGCTAACTTTGTACGGTCAGCACACGCACAGAAAACACACCTTTTAGTCATTTTCAAGCAATTCTACCAAGACCAAAACTCTGCAGGACGGTGACCATTAAGGGCAGTTAAAATGATTATAATTTGTTATGATGGGGAAATCACGAGTATCTTTTTTCATCTTGTTTTAAAGTACTAGCACACCAAATGTATACCCCGTGCATGAAAAAGTGCCTGCTCCAGTACACCATTATGAATAGAAGTCACATTTTCTGCGTGCTACTTATACTTACCATAAACCCAGGCTACAGCAATACATTCAAAGAATGCAACCCATAAAAGGCACACGCCGCTGGCTGCATAGTAGTCAAAGAGTTGAAACACATACATGCCACCCTGAAAAACAGACACAAATAACTATTGAAAAAGCGAGTAGGCTCTGGTACATGCTGTAATTGCAATGGCAACACAATAGAGGACTGTTATGAGCAGAAACACTTGACTAGTTTTCTTTTGGTAACAAAAACATTTGTTGCACAATTCATTCAGGGGTGACATAAGACATTATGTCACAGACGAAATGGGACACTGAGCGGCTCAAGCCACAGAATAGTATTCTCAGTCTATCACTGTTCCAGGGGCTTAGTAATCAGGCACTGAGATTTGAAGGGGGACAAAAAAAATCTTAGATGTGCATTGTCGGACCAGGCCGGATCTCCTAGTATAGCAGTTTCTCACTGCTCAAAGCAGGACAGGACGTCCATAAAAAGACATGGAATGGGAGAGATAAGGCACTGCTGGGAGTGGAGACCTCTTCCTTATGGGAGAGAGCTTGGGCAGTAGATCTGGCATGAGTGTGGTGTTCTTGATTACAGGAACTGTGGGTTTGGTTGAGCGCCACACACACTATCAAATGACAATGTCACTAAAATCCTAAAAGGAAAACATATGGTGCCTGACCATTCAACTAAGCTGCATTTGATATGCTCTTTATTTAGCCAGGATTTAAATTTGTTTGCAGTGTGGTAAAGACTAGAATTAGTATGGATTTGGAAAGGGAAATGCTTCATAAAAGTGTATTTGACCATTGCACTTACCTCTGTGACCATGGTAAGTCCCAACAGGTAGCTCACAAAACAGACAATAGCTATGAAGATTTCACGCCGATAACCCTTCCTTAGGAAGGATGGATACAGATCCACTAGGGATGTGATCTGCCCTTCCACTTCGACAAACTGGGAAAAGAAAAGCAGCACTGATCACAAACTGGTATCTCGTTTGACGACTCAAGCTGAAGGGGCAAAGACTTGATATTTTGAGTGAATACACAAGATGATTAAGAAAGAAGGAAGCTCATGGAACCGAGTTTGTGGGTTTATTAGCTATAAGGCAAGTCAATTGGAAATAGGTGAGGTGAGTCCAGAATCAGCTTGATACCATGTTGAAATCTTATCTATTACTGTAAGGAGTACTGTACTGTACATAGACCATCTTTAATGTTATCCAGGCATGAATATTATTTTAGATACTTGATTTAACAGTCCAAGCACCACACCTTAGTTTAGCGGACGCTCTTGGATGTGGATGGACACTGATTTAGCAGAGTGTTCAGTTTCACTGGGGCTGAGAAATATGATAGTAGAGGACTGCTGCATGGGCGATTAGCTGGCAACAAAGTTTTTTTCTTTCCCTGTTTGTTGTTTTCTTGTTTACTGTGGCTTAATCTGTTACAGTAATCTATTGTTTACGGAGGTTTTAAAATTGTATTTAACCTACTGAGCTTCAATTGTTAGCTAAGAAAATAGCTTTAGCCATTAGCCATTCCCAAAATGTTTTCTGAAAGGTCCACAGACTGGGTTGAACATTAGCATCTGGATGCATGCAATTACTACTCTGTAAACTAATGGTGCTCAAGCTGTACTCACCTGACTGTCGAGGCCCAACAGCAGAAGCATAATGAAGAAAAGAACTGCCCAAAACGTAGGAAGTGGCATCATAGACACAGCTTTAGGGTAAGCAATGAAGGCCAAGCCAGGACCTATTGGGAAGAGAACAGAGGGGGTGGGGAGGTGGAGAAAGTATAATTAGCAATGTTAGCAGTTTGCGCACTTTGATCTATGCCGGTGGTGCGTTTCATTGGCGGCACAGACCAAAAGGAGACATGAAAAAAAAAACGGAGCGAATATCTACATGACAAAGCGACAAGCCAGGCAAAATTACTGCCAGTGGTTCGCTGATAAACAGTCCAATGACTGTTCCAGTGCATCTTCTTGCGAAATTAGCATCTTGTAAATAGCTTCAGCTGTTTCGAAATCAATAAAGTGTTTCATTTCCCCGTGTGATACTACAGGTTCCATATTCAACACTACAAAGAACAACTTCAGAGGTTATATACAAACATCTCCATTTGCTACTGCAACATAACATGTAGAATCCAATCTGTTCAAGAGGTTAGATGCAAAAACAAGCACGACACATACAGTATATAATAAAACTAAACAAAGACCAGCATAGCATAATGTCAAAGTACAACAAAATGCACTTTCCGCAGAGTCAGGTTGATGCATCTATGACTGAGCTCCCCAAAATTTACTTAAAAAAAAAAGTGCCTTTTAGCTTCTTGGCGTTTGTGATGTTTAGAAATCTATCCAACCAAATAATCCTGAAAAACTCCCTGATAAGGATCCTGTGGCTCCATCCAAACCTAATTGTGCTGATATGCACGGAAGTTCAAGTAAAGTTTAGGTTTGTGTCTTGTAAACAACGTGATAAAGATGTATGTTTTGCGCACCTCTCATGAGCCAGACATACTTAGACCAAAGTCTCCACAGAGGAGGGCCAAAGTGAAGAAGACTAGACATTTGGAAAAACTTAGGCTTAAAAAACAGCCATTACATCAACTGATCTCTTTCACCATGAGACTTACTGAAGACGAACCTGAACCACAGGTCTAAAAGCAGCATAAAGGACAAAGAGCTATTTTCAGGAATATCTGATATGTACTAGATGGTCAAAAGTATGTAGACACAAGAACATTTCACGCATATGTGCTTGTTGAACATTTACTTTCAAAATCATGAGCATTAAAAATAAGCTTCCTCCCTTCTGGGAAGGCATTTCAGAAGATGCTTGACTGAGTTCGGAGTTGATGTTTCAGTCTATCCAAAAAGTGCACAACGGTGTTCAGGTCTGAGCTTCTTCCACAAGAGTCTTAGTAAACCCTTCTGCATGATTGCACCTGCTTGTACACCAAGTAAAGGGTGTGGTTAAAATAGCCAAACCCGCCAAACAGAAGCAAGTGTCAACATACATTTGGCCATGTAGTGTGTCCAGTGTAGAAAAGGGAACCAATAGAAACTTAGTCAAACTGTATCGAGTTCTCGAGGACTTAAACCCATGTTGTAAGTTGCCTCTATCCTGAACTTGGCACAAGATGCTTCTTGATTAGGGTCACCAGTGGAAACTGTCTTGAACAGCAGTCGCTGCTGTTCTGCAAAAAAGTAGGTTCTTCGCCATAAGTGGACTAGGACTTAATATTCCCAGTGGCTCCAAGAATGCACTTTCCGTACATTTCTACAGTTGATTCCAACCGAATTCCGCTTTCCACCAAGAGACCTTCTACATTTACTTATTTTGCTTTTTATCTGATGATGATGATGATGATGATGATGATGAAGGTTCCAAATTTCAGGCTCTCTTTTTAGTCCTATGTCCTGGAAGTAGTTTTACTGGCTCCGAATGGTTTATAGACGACGATTTTTGCCGCTACTATAGCGTTGACCAATTTTTTTCGTGTTATTTGCAGCAGCAGTGCCCACCATCACTGCTGCTTGACCCTCGTACCTGACTCTGCCACATCGGCTATGTCCACCCCTTGCTCTTGTGCCATGAAGCCCAGGACGGAAAATATTGCGAAGCCAGACACAAAACTGGTAGCGCTGTTCAGGCCTCCCAGCAGCAAACAGTCCCTATGTCACACATATGTCATGGAGTTTGTTAATTAACACAAAGGTACCCTACGTTCCCACTTTGCCCGTTCACTGGACTAAGCCCCCCTCCCGCCCCCGGGACGTTGAAACACACCTGTAGCAGTTGTATTTGTACTTGTTGTAGCTTCCCAGTGACGTCATGGCTCCAAGACAGATGGCGTAAGAGAAGAAAATCTGAGTCCCGGCATCGATCCACACCTAGACACAAGACGCCACACCATTTGCTGACTGACAACATGAATTAAGCAACTCAAATATTTGCATGCGTTCAGCCTCTTGTAGGCCCTCCAGAACTGGATACATCGTGAAGGACTAACATAAATTGTTTCAACAACTTCATGTCATGTTTAGATTTGTAGCTTTCTAATTGAGGCCATCGGGAGCTTTTTTATGTCGACTCTTTTGCATGTCTTGGGTTTCTCTCTGTAAACTGTACGTCCAAAGTTTATTCTGGGTTTAAGCAACAGTACTTTTCTTACTCAAAAGTCTAAGACGGATGATTTATAATAGTTAGTGCTAATTTAGTAGCTAGACAACTGGTGGGATAACACAGACACGTTGTTCATGTAGATCAGCCTAGAGTTGGCCTTTAAGTTGCAGCTAGTTGACTAAGGTTGTCTTGCTTGGTAAGCTAGTTAGTTAAAAAAATAAGGGGATAGCCATACAAAACCAAAATGGTGGTGAATCGTGTTTTTGTTGGTAGGCAATATTATTAAACCTTTGAGATCTTACCTCTGGGTCTCCAAGGCGAGTCAAATTTGGGTACAGATAAAATTTGATGCCCTCGGCTGCCCCAGGAAGAGTGACACCCCGTACAAGCAGAACAATTAACATGACAAATGGGAATGTTGCCGTGACGTACACAACCTAAGCAGAAAAGGCAAGAACAATGAGGTTAAAATTAATGCTACAGTTGTATTAAAGCCCACAAACTTAGTACAGTAGGTTATTTGACAATTTAGAAAACTAAAGCAGAGCTTTTTCACAGGGTCTTTAAAAGATCTGTCATACTTTCCAGCATTCTGTCAAAAACATTTCAAAGGCTAACATGCAATTTACAGCTTAACTTCCCTGACAGTTTTATATTGGCTTTAGTGGATATACTTTCTGGTCAGCTGTTTTCCTCCCATCATGTAATGTTTGGCTTGGCTAGAAATGTTATTTTGACCACAATGCTGAAAACTACACCAAAACATTAATTACCTGCAAGTACATTTTCAAATTGAAATAAAACAAATATGCAGACGGTCACAGAAAAATAAACAAATAAATACATAATGGAAAATAATTTTTTAACGGAGCTCAGTCACGTTTTCAAAATGGCTTCAAGCGAAGAGTGAAGTGAGCATTTTAAAGGCTTTTTAATCTTTAATCATTTTCCTAATATACTAAAAATCCTTGAAATAATCTTGTTTTTAGGGCGGCATGGACCAGCCTTCATTGTATAAAGAAGTCCATCCTAAAGTGGCTATTGCTAGAATTGCTATACAGCAATATATTCTGACAGCGTCTTGGCCTGAACCATGATATGATTCACAAGTGCATGCTCAAGAGGTGGTGTCTGTTGATTGACTTTACAGTCTCTATTAGGAAGGAGGCGTGCTATAGTTACTATTGCTGCCAATAACCAGGGAACTTCTGTTATGTTTATGTTGACAGCACTGACTAACTACTAAACTATGATTAAATGATCTGACTGAAGTTGAAAGAATGTGTGCAATGCAACCAAGCTCACCTTCCCAGTGGACTTAACGCCTTTCCAGATGCAGAAGAAACAGATGACCCACACAGCAAGAAGACACAGAGCCAGTTCCCACTTAATGTGACCCACCTGCTCGATACCATCTGAGATGCTGAGGACATTTCGCCTGTGGTGGAAAGAATGTTTGCTGGTGAGACACTCTCAAGCCCTTAAGGGTGTTTAAGAGATGATGTTTAATCTGTTTTGACAGAAGAGGTCCTGCAGAATTTAGTTCCAATTTGCCTCAACACACCTCCCTGGAAGTATGCCTAGTAAGACCTTGATTAGCTGGTTTCGGTGTGTTTAATTAAGGTTGAAGCTAGACTCTGCAGGACACTGGCCCTCTAGTACAGAGTTCGGACACCCCTGCTATAGAGGAACAGGTGTACAAATCATTACAAGAAGCCAGTCATCATATGGCAGGTGCAGCCAGGAGGTCTATCCTCCTGCAGATTTCCATTTCAACCCTGCCCCACACTTGCCTGTAAGTGGTAACGTCGAAGACCTTGATTTGACTAGCTCAGGCATGGTGCTAAACTCTGCAGCGCAGTAACCTTCCAGGGACAAGGTTGCCCATCCCTGCTCTAGATCATTTGGTTTAAAGCATTAGCAATATTGGTACTGCTAAGCAGGACCCTCTGGGTTTAGTCAGAATAGACCTAACCCAGCTAATCAAAGTCTGGGGCATTACATTGGGATAAGATTACAACCAGGAGCACTGGATAAGGACTGAATATAAACTGTGGGTCTCAGGAATACCCTTAATCGATAGCATTAAGTATTTTGAAGACTCCATAAAACGTTATTTACGATGAAAACATTACTATGAGGGCAAACAAGCTCCCCACAACTTCTTCTCAACATGGATGGCTTTCAAAGTATGCCTCAATATTTTACTGAAGTAACGTGTACTTACTCCCAGAACTCCGTGACGGGGGAAGTGAAGTTAGTGGCGTTCACAGCCCCCCAGAGTGTCTTGTTCTTGCGGAGGGTATCCTCCACACAATTTTCTGTGTTCCATTTGTTGTTGCAGCTTGCCCAGGGAAGCTCTGGCTGAAAGCACTGGAACAGGTAGTACAAGCCCCAGGCCAGAATCACAATGTAGTAGATGTTCAGCAGAGAAACGATCACTATGGACGCATACCCGATACCTGTACAAAGAGACGAATGGTGACATTATGCCAATGGCAATCTTGACTGAGCACATGGTAGTTGTGCAAAGGGTTTGCGATTTGTTATTACAATCTTAATGAATACAATGACAGGAGTTGTGCTCCAGTGAAGCATGAGAATGGATGAATAAACGACCAACTTCCATGCAACCTTCTTGTGCTTTCTGTATAAACATGGAACAAACTTGTTCAGAGTTGGAGGCAAGTGATGCAAGACATTGGTTCAGAGTTTGAGCAGTGTAAATCAGTGTTGGCCAGGTTGACTGGAAAGCAAAACAGACCAAAGCTGTCACCTCATTCACTGGCAGAGGGACGTGGGTAATTCAGCAGTTTGCATGTAATGATTGCTCACTGTCAAACTCTGTTTAAATAAGTAATGAACGTGTGGTCACAAGACATTTTTTGTGAGCTTTGTTATACGTTTTGTTATATAAGAGATATTTTGGTGGAAATGTGTTTTTTTTCCCAATTAGTCATGGGTTTTGGTTCCTTTTTTTAGGTTACATTGGTGATTGTTTTTTTTTTTTTTATGAGGCTTGAACCAGCAACTTCCTGATCTCTAGATCTAGCTTTAGTCACTACACCTTACAAGTTGAAGATATGTCCGATTATACAAGCTACTGTTCATGAGCAGCTGCCCTTCTTACTGTACCCTTCTCAGCTGCTGATGCTACCTTGTCTCTGCTACTAGCCAGGCTGAAAATTAAACTACTACAAGTCCCTAGAGTAGCAAGAAGACAGACTGCAATTAACAGACTGCTGACATTAAAATACACCAACGGTGACTACTTGAGGACTATTCGAGATGTGGCAAAGACATGTCTTTCCATGTAGAAATAATCTATTACACATCACTCTTGGTGCATATAAACATTTCAAAATAAAAGTGTTAAAAGCACTGTCAATACTACTTCTTTGGTCTACATGAATATCTCCATAGGACTGAGCCATGATTAAATAATAGCATATAATGAGTACTGTGTATTGTTATAAATTCAACTTTTTCATATAATATTATTAGCGGCTTTGAGAAGTGGGGAAGTCCGGTTAGCCCTAACTGGTATTTTTTATAAATATACGCATTTCCTATCAGACACTTAAAATGAAACCTTTAAATCTTGCACAGCCTATCTTCAGATACAGCTGGTGGTATCTGTGACACACCCCCACTCCGTGTCCTCATCAAGGGGTCAGAGTGCTTGGCATGGCCACGTTTGCCCCTGCTGGTAGGTAATGTAACTGCACCTAAACTGGCAGCATTGCACTGTATTGACAGCCGTTATACTCCATTGTAATCTCTGGTAAATGACATATTAGATCAAAAAACTCACCTGTAAAAATGGGGCAAAGTTTTTCCCAACAGGTGATTCCTCCCTCAGATGTGAACTGACCGAGTGCCACCTCCAGGAAGAATACAGGCAGTCCTCCACCAAACAGGAAGATGAAGTATGGGATGAGAAAAGCACCTAGATGGAGAAATTATTATATCCTATTAAATGCTGGTTAATTGGTTACCTCATATTCCTGGAGGAGTTCGTCCAGTGCAGTATAAGGCTTTGACACTCATGCCTTTTCTTTATCTCTGTTGTGTTATGACAATTACATGCTGTTGACAATCTACAGGTACTTTATAAAAATCTACTGTAAATGAAATGTTTCATATGTTATCTAATAAAACGTTAGTTCATGGTTGATCTGAGAGTGTATTAATTATTAAGCCTTAATGTATCGGTCAAACTTAAAAAAAACACCATAAAAGTAGTCTATAGAATTTTGTTATTAAAGTCATTATTCACTCTCAAATCGTATGTGCATGAGTTTTTAATTAAAAATGCGTTGCAATCAGCCATGAGACACGTTTTTATTTTGAATGAATTTATCCAATTAATAATCTTAAAAAGATACGAGGTCAAGAAATGAAGTTTTTAATCACTGTCACAACGATGTTCAAAGTCCGAAAGTAACAACAAATCTGCTCACCTCCGCCATTTTTGTAGCAGAGGTACGGGAACCGCCAGACGTTGCCTAAACCAACAAAGCCCCCGGCGACTGACAGAAGAAAGTCAAGCTTGCTAGCCCACTTTTCTCTTTGAGGGTGTTTCCCCTCTGCTTCATCCTCCGGCCTCGTGCCTGGGCTCTTTCCCGGGGAGGGTTTCAGAATGTCTTTGTGGAAGTCCTTTAAACACTGAAGTTTCTCCTTCTGGGCCATGCTAAAATGAAAACAAGGAGTCAGAACTCTACACAGAATTCCAATGGCCTTAGTTTCAGATATTAAACCATTTGTAATTAGGCCAAACTCAAAGAGTTGATTTAGAACAGCAGCTTTTTCAGGTGTGAGAAATGTTGATGAGCTGTCAACTAATCATTAAAGTAATGTCAACTTTTTGAGGTTTGAAGACAGGACATTTTTGTGTCCTGTGTGGCAACTTAAAAGCAAGTGTCATGATACTTGGTATAATAAGTTAGCTATGACCAATAGAACATTACACCTTATCAAAAAACTGATAAGCTTCATCGCTTTCTTTGTAGCTTGCGAAGTGTGTCATTAGTCAACACGAAAGGGTAACAACCAGAAACCACACAGGCGATGAGTAAGATCAGCATTTAACAACAACTAGTCAGCATAACATCAAAATGGACCCGCTTCAGCGTCCTAAAACATTTCCCTGGCCTTGTTTTATTTATTTTGTCCTGTCAAAATTAATTAGAACTATACAAATTTGACTTAATATCACTGAAAATGCCATTTTCTCAATCGATTCACTTCCTCACGGATAAAACATCCGTTTCACTCAGAAATACGTGGCATTATGGCCCACGAGGAAACTGGAATGCATTCACGCACATGAACTAAATCCAATTTAATGAAAAGACTGGCACTGAAGCTTCGATGCAGAACTGCCCATGTCCCTTTAAGTAACACAGTGTTTACCCTGTCGGGATTCTATTCAAGGATGAAGTAATTATGTCAGGCTTGGCGTCTTCTGTTTCAAAGCACGAGCCAAACTTGCCATGGAGCCCCAAAGATGAATCCCAGAGAGTAAGATACCAAAGTCAGCTCCAACATCCCTACCCGTTCCAGACTCCCTTACAGCTTGGCAACGCTTGAACAAACTGTAGCCCCACTGTGAGGCCGGTTTCTTCAACACAAACCTGCATTTTTCCCCTGCTCTCAAGGAGACGGAAGAAGAGGGAGGA
>JAUMHR010000082.1:10395980-10416768 GCA_032361145.1 Enteromius fasciolatus
TTAAGATATGTCAGAGCAAGATATTTTCATCTGAGACAGCTCAAACATGCCATTTAGTCTGGGACTAGCTTAAGCCTAGCCTGGTCTGTGAAACTGGGGGTTAGTGTTTTAGAATTTGCATTAGGGTTGGGCGATGTCGACCAATTTGGCATCGTACGATCGCGATGCCGGCTCAGCATCGTGATGTCTATCGGCCGTAGGCATATGGATGATGGCATCGTCTATCGACCCAACCCTGGGTATTTTAGTAACCGTCTTGTAAATGATGAGGCCCCGCCCACTCGTGTGATGTCACTTGCCTATTTGCCTGCATAAAATACACATATATTTTTTATTGGAATCATAAAATCACTGGTTTGTATCAACAGTAGCTAATGAATCAGAGGCTCTGCACATTCACAGGGAATACAATAGATAGACTGCACTAAAACAATAATAAATGGTTATCAGTCTTTGGTGGATTCTCCCTCAGTGTTTTATTTAATTGGACCAATGAGATTTCTTTGTGTGCGTAAAAAAACTACAGCACCAACATATTCTGATACCAGAGTGTTCTGATGCTTGTCGTAGCTAGCAGTTTTTTGTTGGTTTACATAAAAAATGTAAAACAATGTTTTCATAGCTCACTGGAAATGTTAGCAAATGTTCTTAGAACATGTTTTTGTTAGCTGGGTTAGCATGCTTGTTACTTTATTCTGTCTCGTGTAAGGAATGTCTTGGGTAGATTTTCAACATTTTTCTTGAATACTTTCTCTAAGCAGCCCAGTCATGCCTCTGAGGTATTATACTGTATATAGCTCCAATTATTAATTAATCATGATAAGCTGCATGCCGTAGCATTATGCTAAGTTATGTCTCTAGCCAGAAGCTAACATAGTGATTCCATCAGCAAAGTGGACGCTCATGATCTACATTTTAAAGCTTTTTACAGAAATCTGCCCGTGGCGTTGATTGAGACCCCAAAGTTTAACTTGGTATTTTGCATATCTCTTGCACATCTCTGTTGTAAAAATGCTGCTAGCTTATTTTTCTCATTCTAACATGATCTTTGTTTTTTAAGTAGATAAACACAGGCTGCCGATCTTTACTAGAGTAATCATTTCAAATTTAGTCAAAATAAAATATAAACAACATTACTTTACAATTAGGAATTTCCAGAAGTCATTTAAACAGCGTTTCCATTAGCACACTGAGTTTTTCAACTTCACTCTCGTAAATCCTCATTATACAGACATTGGAGTATTGAAGTCATTCTTGCTAACTTATTTGAGTACCCAAATTACTTTTTAATTGGTAACGCATTTAAAATATCTGTTGGTTTTGCGATTTGGTCAGTAGATAAATGTGAGTCAGTCTTAGCACATGCTAATCGCTTTAGCATTTACACGTTGTCTGCCTTTTGCATGATTGTTTATTAATATTTTGCAGCTTTGTGTTAACACATTTGACCCTGTTTAAACCAGGACTCAGGACTCAAAATCAGCATGCAAAAATGTCTGTAGTTTCAGCCTACTTTAAGTCTATAACATACTAACTATATATTGAAACGAATCAATAGCTCCTCATGGGTCTGTTTGTAATGGCATACATTTTAAGCAAACCTTCACCTTTTTTTTTTGGTTATAGCCTACAAAACATTCCTCATTGGTTATAAGCTTTTTTGTTGTCCTCCAAATGTTAGTATGCTAATGACCCAGATAATGACTTTCCAGCATGTAAAATCAACCTATTCATGCAATTCACGGACACGCTGCTCTTGCAAAGCATTTCTAGCCAATGCATCCGGTAAACAGCACGGAATAATTCACCACACGCATGCAATGTCTTGGGAAAAAGACCTGTGTCATAGTCGATCAACTGAAGGAAGGAGTGTGTGTGTGCATGCTTTACAATGTGCATGTGTAATATACTGTAACACTAGCGGGAGGACAGAGTTATTAGTACATGGGAGACATCTGGGCACATTTGTCTCCTTCCCCGGCAAGGGGGCAAACTTCAAATTTCCCAAGCAGTGGGAGCCCTGGTAAATGTTTAGGCTGTAATATTGATTACTACCGGGTTCCCTATTGGGAACAATGCGGATAAACAATTTAATGTTTTACAACTACGTGTAGGTCACGTTCTCTGTAAAGGCCAAGGAGTTTGTGTACAAACTTGCATAGTAGCTGATGCCAATACCATTTTTTACACGAGATGTTTTGTCATGTCTTTAAACATTTCATCCGGCACATTAAGTGGAAAGGGTGAAAACTTACACGTACACACAACATTAAAGGCTCACAGTGAACTCCGAACCTAAATGAAATGTGAACACTTGACCTAATGTGATGGGAGATATTGCTGCCATGGTCAGAGGTCAGGCTCATGCAGCCTAGTGGTTAGTTTAGCAGCCTGCTTCCTTTTAGACTGTTATTTAGAAAGAAAATAATTGCACTCGCTTGCAATTCACAGTTGGCGGTTTTCCACGTTCAACTAATCTTGTAAAAAAAAACCTAATGCTGGCTGTTCATTTTAAAAGCAATTATCAGTAAAGTCCTGATGATGCTAATATCTCCACGAGAGCTCTCACTTCCTGTTGTGTAGCACCAAATACTGTTGGTTTTCCAGCAACTCATCAATTTAAATCACAACAGACCACTCCATCCACTCACTCTTAAAAGGATCACCGCTAAAATTTGAGAGACTCTGTCATTTCATCAGGCGATTTAAACGAGAAGCTAAAGACACTTGCGTGGGGTCACAGAACCTATGCTAATGATGCTAATGCTCTAAAGTAGCAAACATCAAACGGCTTTAGCGCAAATCTTGCCAACATTCTTCCCTGTTTGATGATAAAGCTCATGCTGTTGGCATCAAAGCCAGTCGTTATGGGACACGCTATGTCTAATTCACCACTGTTTCATCTGTGTTGTTTATGAGGGAGCCCCACAAGTGTAGCTACTCGGAGCCCAAATAAAACCAACATACTGTAAAAATGTCCTTATTTTAATGCAATTTGAACTGGTGATATTTTTGTGACTGCCCAGATAGAAACAGACATCCATTTCTCTTCTTGTCTCTGTCGCAGCTGGTTAATACAAAAACTTCTAGTGTTCGAAGTTAAAATGTATACGTTGAGTGCGCCGCTAGTCACTTCAGATAAAGGTACCTGCCAAATGAGCGAGTGTAAAGGTGGGAGATAGGATTTATCGCATGTAGCTTTATCATGCCATGCCTTGTTACAAAATAGTGTAAGGCAGAGACGGGGAGAAATGTAGACAATGGAGATAAAAAAAAAAATAGGACAGTTTAATCCTGTTGTCTCTGCTCGGCAGCTGTGACATGTTGTTTGATGTGTACCTCTCTCTCTTTTTCATCTCCCTCTTTTTAATTCTGGGGTGGGCCTGCTGGTGATATCGGAGTTTGATGTGACAGCAATAGACAGGAGTAGCCCGGGGACTAGACCCTCAAGCCTCGGGGATATGAAGCGGTCCCATTTTTGTTTCCTTTAATTACCTTTATGCTGAAAAGGCAGTGATATTTTGTGTCATGTTAAATAACTTCATATGTCCCAGATTAATACTTGCTAAACTCTTTAACACCTTTTACTGACCAATCCTGCAGCTACAGCTATGTATACCAAATTACAGTATGTCAGTTTGCAGGAATTTTACGACCCGATAAATAACATTTCAACATCTTCAGCCAGCAAAAACAACCGTAGACCAATGGCAACAGACGGCGACAGGAGTAACACACTGATCCGACAAAACACAACAAATGTGTCTATTGGCTTTTTTTTTTTGGTGCAGTGTGAATTAGCCTTTACTCATACGAGTAAGCAGCCATAACCAAGGGGGTGTAGTTTGGCAAGCACCATCAAAATCAGAGTCAGAGGATAGTCGTGCAAAGTAGAGTTGTAGTGCTCAACACTGCACTTGAGTATAATCAGAGATGATAATTTGATGGTATTGGTCTTTTCATGGACTCGGGAGCTGTTGAACTTGTCTTAAACCGATCTTAAGACCAATCCAGGGTGGATATGTTTTGTGGTCCTGCACATGAGTCACTTAGTTCTATATAGTATATGTGCACAGTACAGAGGTTCACAGAAAATCAAACTTCATTCACCCCAGAGGAATATTTACAAAGCCCTTTAAGTCAAGTCTCTGACTCAACTTTCTTCTGGTCTTGGTTTGACTCTGACTTTGGTCTGGACTCGACTGAGCTTCAAATCTCTTTGACATGACTTCAAAAGACCCAATCCCTTCCAGGCCACACTTTCTAAATTCTTGGCGTTTTGTGATGGTACAGTCTAGAGTAGGATTCACGCCAGGATTCAAATACTTAAAATAAATACATCTTCATTCGGTTGAAAAGTTGGGAGTTTTTCTTGTGGGTCCCAGTGATCAGCTTGTGCTGAGGGCGCTACGGTTGTTTCTTGGACTGTTTTGGAGACAGTCTGAGGATTAGCTAAGCTAAAGTATTTTAATAATAGATTCATGAATTTCCATAAACAATTCAAGCAGGAAATGGCACACCTAGAATGGGCTACATGAGCACGCACTTACAGGCATGCACAAACAGGCTCATCCCAAGATGACAGATGGCCCTGACAGGGTTACAGGAGACACGGATGGTCTGAGGAAAGTGGTACGTTGACACACAATTCATGTGTAAGATAGAGAGGTCAAGAACAGCTTTGGCACCCTGCTGTGTCAGCATGATTCCATTCCTACCCAATTTCCTGTTGCCTGTAGTAATTGCAAGCGTCTGCTAGATGCACCGCAGGATCTTTCACGTGTGAAGTCTTATTTTCTAATGCGGTTTTGTATACTAATGCCATTTGGAGAACCTGACAGCCTTTACTTGTTCCTTTAAAGGTAACTTTCTGTGTGTGCGTGTTTGTATGTGTTTCAGACTTTAGCTGGGCTGCTAATCTGTGAATGTGCGAGCACCATCTGGCCATGGGGATTTATCTCCCTTCGTCCAATGGCTGCTGTCTGCTCTCTCCACCCTCTTTCCTATGTGCTTTTGCTTTTATGTTTCCAGTTTCTGCCTCTCCTTTCCCGTCTCATCTCTACTGTCTTAAAGTCGCTTGCTTGTTCTCTCTAGCCTCTCGGTGTCTTTTTGTTTGCGGCTTTCTCTTTTATGTGTTTTTTTTTTTTTGCAGGCTGCAGTTATTTTGGTCATCTGCAGTTGTCAAGTGTCTATAAACACAACAGGACAAAAGAAGAATACAGGAACATAACTTAGTCTTGATTTCTTGAATGTTCTTGGCATAACAAAAGGCCTGTGCTAATGTGATTTAAAGTGATTCCCCTCCTCTTTCCTGAATTGAAGACAGCACCTTCATTGTTTTGGTCTTAAAATGCTGGGCTGCCATTTTGTCCTGAAAAGCTTTGGTTGGAACAGACGCTTGGTTTCTAAGAAGCCACCATCTTTTCCTGTAGGTTTTTTCTGGGAACTTTATTTTGTGTAACATCTGTGATCTCCAGAAATGATGTACTTGTATGCAATCCTGTTTCTGAAGAGCCTCTTTCCTGCAGTTTACATTCAGTATGATTAGCTAGTGTAGATGTATGTTGGTGCTTTTAGGCTACCCCTCCACAAAAAACCCAGACTATTGTGGTTCTTAAGTCGTAATTCTTAAGATTTTGTATCATTAACAGTGTTTTTTTTTTTTTCTTACAATATTTTCACTTCATCTTAAACCAGAAAAGCAAAGAAAGGCTTATCACAGTAGATGATTTCTCAATACCTACAGTATTAGTGAGCATTTGTCATTGCCATTTATCCATTTTTAAAGGATTGGTTTACTCCTGAATTAAAGTTTCCTGATAATTTGCTCAATCCCATGTCATCCAAGATGCCCGTATCTCTCTTTCTCTCTTCATTCAAAAATAAATTAGGGTCGTGCGACTTCACACATTGGACAAGCCACATATGGATAGTTGTTCGACATCCGACATTGTTGGTAAAAGGATGTTTTCACGCATGGCCTTTTCTACATCACTATGTAATGTGTGAAGTCATGGATGCATAGCTAGTTCATTTGCGGTTAAAACCTATACAAACTATTTTTTTTTTTTTTTTTGAAAATGGCCAATCATTTTGCTAGACTGCTAGATAAGAGCCTTATTACTCAGTGTAGTGCCCTTTGAAACTACAATTTGACATCCATTAAAGTCCACTATATGAAGAAAATCCTGGAACGTTTTCCTTAAAAACCTTTATTCATTTTCGACCAAAGGCAGAAAGACAAGAACGTCTTGATGACATGGGGCGAGTAAATGATCAGGACATTTTATTTCTGGCGTGCACTAAAGAAAAGTTTCTCAGGAAATCCCAAGAACACTGGCAACAACAGACTGTTGGGATGTCCAGAGTTGGCACCTCGGGCTTTGCAGTTGGCTTTTGTTTTTCTGGGAGACGGGGATGGCGGAGGGCACTCAGGCCTTGCCAAGTGCACACCTCGGGACAGGATGGCTTCCCAGTGTGGCTCTCAGCACACACCCGAACACACTTTAAGTAATCCATTTACTGGGCATGATAATATGAAATGCCTTTGGCTCAAAGAGTTGCTTCCCCGCTTCTGTGGACTCTTGCGACAGGAAGTGGACATCTTGACTTACGCTATTTGAAAGGATTTTGGGATTTTCCTAGTTGACATTATGACTCTGAAGTGTTTCATGACTTAATGTAAAGAGCTGATAACCAGAAGGCTATCCCGAGTGCTCATGCCCCTAAGCAAGGCACTTTACCCTGGGATTAAATTCATGGAGCCATTCTATAGAAATTATATCAATCAATTCCATTGTCTTTGCTGTACAGTAATTTCTAGACATGTTAACCCATTTTGTTCTTTCCCTCAAATTTCATTTGTTGAGGTTGAATACACATTGTGCTCTCAATCTGATTCAAATATTACAATCTATATGCTTAATGCAATGATCTACTGATCACTGGAGTTACGTTATCTATAGTGTTCAGGGAATTCAACGATTATAGTGACTTTAAGCCTGTGTAATGGTGGCTTAGCCCACTGCTCCAGCTACTGTGTAGACTCACCATCTGGACCCTAATCCCGTAGGAACGCCATCTTTGGGTGCCTTTGCATGCAAGCAGGCCTGGTCACACTCAGACACTTTCCTAACCAATTGCAGCTATCTTTACTTTTCAAAGCCTTATTACAGAACTGTATTAGGAGTTGCATCTTGGTAAATGCATATTTAATTATTCATGAAGTTCAGTGTAAAGTGAGGACAGTCTGGATGAAAACGATTTCATGTGTACAGCCATTTCATATATTTCGAGAAACGATGATGTCATCATACCACATCCTGACCCTAGTCAGACACCGGAACGTCACGTACCAGCAACAACAACACGAACAAACACCGAACGATCTTCTAACTAACATTAACACAGATTAATACATGTATTGTTCCCTGTTTGTATATAGCTGCAAAGTTTATGTGCATAGCCTTCTTCTCCAATCGTTAGTGTATCTCTGTGGCAGAGGAACACATACTGGTTTGGCATGTGCACTACATCATTTTGTTTGTTTAGCAGTTTTGTGCGCATGCATATATTTCTTGAGACGAGGGGAAAAAAGATTGGATAGGGAAACTTCTTGCTTTGTTTGAACTTATGAAGGGTCTCAAGAAACGGCCTTCACTGGAAAAGGATCCTAAAATCCCCAAATATTTCCATGAATATGGGAACCCTGTTTTTTTACAATTTCCCTCAAAATGACCCACCAAGACTTTTTGTTCCTGATTTGCTGGATTTAGTGGGAGAGCAGTTTTCACATTGCTTCTTTCTCTCTCTAGTCAAATTCAGTTCAAACACGAATTGCCATAGTGTTATACCAGATAAGGTACAATGGACACTGTGGAAAAAGCTACCTGTAAAGAAAGGGCATCACCGGGGATGAAGAGATGCCACCTGGGCATCGGACAGCAGGAGCGTGGCCGTCCTGGCTGCTGCAGATAAGTGCCACTGACCTCATTAACTGCATCCCTGGCAGCACGGGAGCCGCTGAGATCAGGCTGACAGATTGCGAGCAGTCTGTCCTCCGACCGTGCCACGGAGCGCAGCTCTTCATTCACGGCTGATTGGAAAAGGCAGCGTAGAGCCAAAACTCACTCGGAGTGAAAGGGAGACAGAGAGAAAAAAGTGCAAGAGGCAGACTGACGTGTTGGGGAAGCTGCTTGCAGATGCACTGGGACTTTGACTCTTTTGATTTGCTCTATGCCCACATGTCTTCTCTCAAGGACTTCTTCTTTTATCTCTTCTTAGTGCGCACAGTAACACAACGCCACCCCATTCCCAAGAGTAATTATTATACCTCAGAGTAAAAGCAGTCACTTTTGACCTCGATAAAAAAACGCTGCTTGTATGAGGCTGCAGGTGCAGCTTCTCCTTAAAGACTTAGCAAAGAATCTTTTGATTGTTCCAATTAATTCAACGCATCATTTGAGATTTTGACCTCCTGTGGGCTCTTCTTCATAGTACTGCAGGGGTGTCCAGTTCAGCTCATGAAAAGCCAATGTCCTACAGAGCTTAGCTCCAACCTGTTCCAACACTTACGGGGCGTTTCTAGTAAATCTGACTATCTTGATCTCGGTTCAAGTCAGGGTATGTGGTCAGAGTGGAGAGGTTTCATTCTGAATTCAAGTCGTGGTTTTCCCTCGCTCCAAGAGTGCTCCATCACGAGTACAATTCATGCCAATGACCCGTATTATACAGCATATTTAGAAGAATTCACGTTAAGCATATGTAATTTTACTTAATCTGCATCCTTTTTCGAATGAGCAGAAATCTGTAAGAAATATAGCTTGGATAACTGACAAAAACGTTTAATTGGGGTTGGAGACCAACTCTGCAGGACAGTGACCCTTCAGGGACAGGTTTGGATGTGACCTTCCTGGAAATGAATCACCTGAACCAGCTGATGAAGATCTTCAGGAACACTTGGTGATTACAGACGGCCGTGTTGGAACAAGGTTGGAACACTGGGAATTGCTGTGAATCTCTTGAAAACATGTATATGGCCATGTTTCATATCAATTCAGCACGTTTCATGCAAATTCTTATTAGCATATTTCATCTGAATATTTTACTTATTAGGCCTTTTTGGGATGTATGGGGGATCGTTCTTATTAAACTTTAGATTGTATTATTATACACACTAAATTTGACTTATTAAAATATACAATGATCTGCATAATACAGTACTTTTTACATATTACAGTAAAGACCATTTACCACATTGAAAATGTGGGATGAAATCCACCT
Organism: Enteromius fasciolatus; assembly: GCA_032361145.1. Classification (NCBI taxonomy): domain Eukaryota; kingdom Metazoa; phylum Chordata; class Actinopteri; order Cypriniformes; family Cyprinidae; genus Enteromius; species Enteromius fasciolatus. The sequence goes on from JAUMHR010000082.1 coordinate 10,405,263, forward strand.
GTATTTTCTTTTTTAAATACCTTTATATATTACACTAATGGTTAATGTTTTGATCTGAATACAATTATAATGCAATTTACAAAGCAAAAAATAATGAATCATTACCAAACCATGGTATTTAGTACCATCACTAAATCATGGTATTACTACAGTGCTCTTTTAAAGAAGTTTATGCTTACAGTATATGGTCTAAAATAGCAATTATGTCTGTTTTTACACTATGTATGACATGACGAGGTACAGTATGAATATTATGCAGCGCTGTACCCTCTCTACAACACATCTCACTTGAGATTCATCCTCGCAGAGACTGAAACATTAGGTTTGCATTAGTCATTCTCTGTGCACACAGACATTAACATGCACTTTACATGCTCCTCGCGGCACACATGTATAAAATACGCACCAGCTTTATCAGAACAGATGTCTTGTTTCAAACAGCACCTCCACGACACAGTGCTAACATGCTGAGTGGGTTTGCATTTTTGATTGGTGTTTCCTTTTATTGCATTTAACCATTCACGATATCTATGTAGATCATGCTCTCGTGACGTGATTCTATCTAAAAGACCCATGATTTCAGCCATTTTGTTGGACCAAACACCCAAAGTCAAGTGAAATCCCACTAATACGTTGGAATGAAAATGCGTATGGCTACAAAAGCTAAAATTAGAAGTAAGCATAGTCGCGTGCGCATGGCTGCAACGTTTCGCCGGCTGTCCCAGTTGCGATTGCATGCATGAACGCTCTCACATCCAAACTCACGTCATTACCTCTGTGTGTGCATGTGTCTTGAGGGCTAAACCAACTGGCTTTCTGACATGTTATTCTTGTAATTATTCTGTTTTATTCAGACTTGATGAAAAGGGGAATACGTTTTATCCGAGAGACTAATTAATAGAGCTTCCCAGCAGCTGAGAACGATGTGATAAAACCCGCTAATTATTTGAAGAGAACATCTTTGGCTTTAATGCTGTTCGCTAGCACCACCTTAACAGATTTTCCTCTTAATTCTTACGGCATGTTGTGAGTTACACCGCAGTCATTAGACAGTAAATGTTTTAATTGGCGTATGGTGTTATTGTGCGAGTCTGAAGTCATGTAAATCAGAGAAAGTGCACCCTCAGAGAAAGACACATTTGTTTTTTTTGTTAAATGTGGGTCAGATGGTAGAGATTCTGATGCAATGTTGGTGGGTTTTAGTTTATTGGTAGCATTTTGAGTTAATGGGAGTTGAACAACTTGCAGCATTAGAGTTGAATTCAAATGGTGGTTCATTAATATAATTTACAATATATATACATAGCATATTTTTCTTAAATATATACATGCAAGTGTCACACACACACAAACATACGGCAGAGACATACACACCGTCAAGTAACCTTGAGGATCCAATAACATCAGACAAAACACAGCGGGCTTCAATACACAAAAGGAAACTACAGACAGGTGAGGAGCACAGGTTACTAACTAACTAAACAAGAACAGGGACATGACCAAATTAGGAAACACAGGAAATACTAAAACAAAACTAGTGACACAGAACAATACAGACAAGGGTGTGACACACACACACACACACACATATATATATATATATATATATATATAAATTATATAGACAAAAACTTGCAATTAATGCAATTAATCACGACTAATCGTTTGACAGCACTAGTTATTGTATTGATTTTAATTTTTGATTTTAGTGTACATGCGTATAATATTCCATTTATTTGTTTAGAGTATTTTTTTTGTCTATAATATTCTTAAGTTAAAAAAAAAAAAAAAAATACGACACATTCATTTGTAATGCATTTAAATCACTGGATTATTCAAAATAAATATAACATGCTCCAAAAATAAAAAGAAAATAAATAATATATCTAATTTTATTAGTTTATTTAATTTTTAAGTAACAATAACAGTACTAATTTTATAAATTGTATTTAATGCATCTAAAAATAAAAAAAAGTTTAAATGTGTGTAAATAACACTATTTAATTGTATTTTCCAAAAAAATGAATTTATAAACAAAACAAAAACAAGCTTTTTTGCAAGCTGTTGAATGGTAGTGTGCAGGGATGACTCATGCTGTGATATAAGTTTTTGGTCATACCGCCCACCAGTGCTCGCTATTTGTCTTAACATTCAAAAGCCACTTCTTTCACACAACACCTCACGGCGCATCATTGTCTAACGCGAATGTGAGGAATAAGCAGTGAAATGAATATGTGGGGACTTCGCTCCCTTGTGATTGCGCCTGGTGATATCATGACACTGCGGGATGAGGGAGTTCGCACTAGAGGCAAGAAAGAAGATATCAGTGTAATCACACACTAGCTTCTTTTACATACTGGACCATCCTCCACACATGCGCCACACGACTCTAAAGCTCCTCGTGATGCTACAACACCAGGCTTTGTCCTCAGCAAGGCCTCTGCTGCCTGCTGCTTCAACACAAGACCCAGAGCCAGAGATCAAGTGATTTCATACTATAAGACATAACCGCATACTCAACTCTGATTGGATTTAAACAGTCAAATATTGTTCTATATTTACAATTAAACTGTATAATTGCCACTATCTCTGGCGAAAGAAAGTATGCTAAATTTTACGTTCTTGTTCTTCTGTCACGCCAACCTCCATACTCAAGGGGGCGATGGCGTTCCCTTCAAATAAGCAAGCAGCTTTTTGTTGCAAATTTAAACGTTGAAAATTTACTATACTCCCAAAATGCATCTCAAAAAGAGTCCTATAAAAAAGACTGGACTATCATACCATATCGACTATTGCTTTTTAAAATGATGTTTGCCCGTCAAATATAGTAACTACTCAATATGCCATTTAGCACACAGGTAATGACTTTAAAATGTGGTGTGTTATCGTAATGTCTTGTTCTAGCTAATCAAAACAGATGTTACGTAGCATTTAGCGCTAACTCGCAGTTAGCATTGAGCTATAAGGCTAAGCTGTTCATTTGTTGACCAAGGCTAACTGAGAACATGAGGAAAGAGTAATGTTTACTATTTCATTTAATATTGAATTTAATTCATGTAGGCGTATGCATGAGTGTCCATAATAAAGTGTACAATAGTCCCTGAAATATACATATTTGAACCTTAAATGTAAATAACAGTCCGTTAAGTGTACATTAGTCCATGAAGTATACATACTAGTCCCTGAAGTATACAAAATAGTCCCTAGTGTACATATTAGTCCCTGAAATGTATATAATAGATGTATACTAAATAGTCCCTAAAGAGTACATATTAGTCCCTGAAGAATACATACTAGTCCCTAAAGTGAACATACTAGTCCCTGAAGTATACAAAATAGTCCCTGAAGTGTACATACTTGTCCCTGAAGTATACACACTAGTCCCTGAAGTATACAAAATAGTCTCATGTACATACTAGTCCCTGAAGTATACAAAATAGTCCCTAAAGTGTACATATTAGTCCCTAAAGGATACATACTAGTCCCTAAAGTATACAAAATACTGAAGTGTTTATAATAGATGTATATAAAATAGTCCCAAAAGAGTACATATTAGTCCCTAAAGGATACATACTTGTCCCTGAAGTGTATATAATTGTACCAGAAGTATACAAAATAGTCCCTAAAGTATACATACAGTACTACTCCCTGAAGTATACATACTAGTGCCAGAAGTGTAGTGCCATTAGTTTAAAATTGACATTTTATTATGCTTTATTAATTAATGACAGGAAATACATCAGTAGCAACACCTTGTGATCATTATTGTTATAGCTTCACTTGTTTTGAAGGCGGTTAAATGAGACTGTGGAGGTTACGGGGGACATTAAATGTCTTCACATGTGCTCACATTCAGCATTTTTTAAACTACCAACTCAAACTAAGGAATATGTTTGTAAAAGAAAGACTGAAAGAGTTGCCAGAAGCCTAAGAAGACGTGACTGCTGTGTTGTTCATTTATAGCCTACGTTTAACTTTATACCTCTTTAGACTTCATAGTTATTGGTTTGACTACATTATCATGATGTACAATAATCCAAAAGCCAATCCCTGTTGAAGGAACCAGAGTGATGCAAACTTCCAATGTGGCCTACAATAATACATCCCAGCAGCACTCATGACATTTCCAGTCTCTGCTGTCTTCTCAAAGAATATGGCAAAAACTCAAACATCATATTTGTTTGGCCTAAAATAGCCATCCTTATTATAATAGCAAATCCCTAACAGAAATGGCTCACATCTGATACGCTCACATCCGAAACACAAACCTGCTCGGACAGGTCGAGCTGTGGAGATGCAGCTCGTGGAGGATCAATATCTGAGAGGACAGCATCGGTGTGTCCACCTCCCCTCCCCCTCGAGACCACAACAAAAGCCATATTCAACAGCGCTCAGTGCAGAGAGCTTGCGCGGCACATTCCAGCTCGCGGCTGACTCTGATTCCTGTAATGTCACTGCGTCAGGTGGGCCGTATCGACTCGTTCCACCACACATTTAGCCATGAGTGTTTATCCATAACTCCTACTTTCCTTTTTATCCTGGTCGCTAAAGGCTTTTTTATTTCTATGCAGGAACATGTTACGCAAAATCAGTCCGCCCAAGGTCCTCTTCCAAATCTTCCAGTTGCATAATGCATGCTGGGAGTAAGTTACAGCACAGATTCGTCAGCACATCACATGCGCACGCATTCGCTCGGCCTCTTGCTGCTGAGTGTCCGTGAGCGGATGCATGATTTCGCTCGCTCAGCCGAAGCATATCCAGGTCAGTAAGTTGATCAGATTAACCGTTTCTAACAGGACCCCGAGGGAAGGTGCTTCCTCCTGTTAAACTGTGCTAATTTGCAATGTTTTCCTGACCTCACTCATAGCGGTAGTAGTAGTTAGTATAGCAGAGCAGCTTTAGGCACACCTGTCAAACCAATTGCATTTTATTCTACATATGAGTGTTGTCAGTAGTTAAAACAACACCCTTCCTTTATGGTAAAAACCATACTATATGAAATTGCTGTTTTATTCAGGTTTGACATTTTTTAAAATGTGTTCTTAAATAAAAGGACAGCCTTATATATACAACATTTTTTATATAAAAAAAAAATATATATATATATAAACATTTTATTCATATTTAGAGAGATAATTTCTTTTTGGACATTTATATATAAAAAAATAAATGTATAAAGTATAAAAATATTTATCATAAATATTTGCATAGTTTTTTCTTATATATATTTTGCAGGGAAATAAATTATAAATTAATAGTTCTATTAACAATGATTCCTTAAATAAATGTTTTTCTGAATGTTACTATTGCTATTCATCAAAGCAACCAAAAAAACAAAACAAAAAAATACTTTGCGGTTTTCAATATAATAATGGTATAAATAATAATTATAATTATGACAGTACAAGTAAAGAGCAGCAAATTAGAATATTTGAATGATTTTATGTGACTGGAAATATGATTTTTGATATTTTTTAAAAGTTATTCAAATAGAAAACAGTTATTTTAAATAACACAAATATTTTACAATTTTACTGATTTTGCTGTGCTTTGCATAAATAAATGCATGAAGAGGCTTGTTTTAAAAACATAAAAAAATATACGGTTCTAAAATGTCTGAACATTTATTTCTAATATTTTGTGGTTTTATTCAAATAAAAAAAATATTTTTACATTTTACATTACATTTACAATAAATTACATTTTAAAATATATTCAAATAGAAATCAGTTATGTTAACTAGGCTAATAAAACTATAAGAAAAGAGACTAAAAAAACGTACTGTTCAAAAATGTCTGAACATATTTATTCAAGTAAATGTAAACACACATATTAACATATTTCAAACATTTTGTGGTTTTATTAAAATAAGAAAAAAAAAACATTTCACATTTTACATTTACAATACTATTTACAATTTACAAAAAATAGATTAAAATAGAAAACAGTTATTTTTGCTAATAAAAAGAAAAATACTGTTTTGTATTTATTCAAGTAAATGTAAAAACATATGAACAGATTTTTCAAACATAACATAAAGGGGGAAAAAATAAAGATAAAAATTAATATACTGTATACACAAGGAAAAATATATATACCAGAAAATGCAAAGTTACAGATTAAAAACATTGTCTGTTGCTAATAAAAACAATAAAAAGGCATCTTGACACGGTTATATGTTAACTTGTAACCTGCAGGACACTAGTGCCTTTCACAGGCAGTCACGACTGGACATTGTTTATATAACACACACACTCTCTCTCCTTCACTTTATCTCAAAACACACTCTACTGTTTACCTGTGAAACCCACAGCTCGTTATATTTGAGTTTCATGTTCTGTCCATCAGAATTTCCCCTCGCTAATCCAAACATAATCCTTCATAATGCAGCTTTTGTTCTGATCCGTACTGCCATAAGACAGTGGCGTTGTTCAAATCAAATGGGAAGGGAAATAAATTAAAACCAATCAGCACTGACTTTCACCGGTTAACTCATTGACCCCTTCATTTGCTGGAGATTTGGAGGTTTTAGACATTAAAAATGAACAAAAACCAACATAAATACATGAAGAGGTAATAAATGTAAATGCATTGGGGATGTTTTTAATTTCCATATTAAGAACAGCACTTGCCATTAATTTTCAGATATGCAAAGAACATCGAGTGGGTTGACGCAACTGTTTCTGAGCACGGCCCATATGTGCTGTAGCAAAAAAGCATTTAATTTGTGTAATCATGCATAATTTCAAATACTCAATTAGCAAAGCTTTTGATCCCTCGAAGGGAAATTTGAAGAAAATAAGAAGTGAAAAAAAAACAAAACAGCACCCTGCCGTCAAATGCTTCAACATCTGCTTTACAGCATCATCTAGTAATTATATTTGTGTCGTTAAAAAGTGATTTTTTTAATGAATGCGCTGTGCCATTTTGAATTCCTCTTTAACGTTCTTATGCTGTGCATCTTCAATTTGAAATCTCATTTAATTAGTGTCAGAGTTGAACTCAACTGCGTGCTGACTAGAGTTATCACAGTTTGATTGAATCCGTTTGACGGTCACGTGGTTCGTCCATATGGAGATCTGATCCCTTTCACCACACAGCCAACCATCCAGAGTTGGCACGGGATGAGCCCTGAAGCTTCGTCTCAGGCTAAGAGTTGTTTGTTAAATGCTTGGGTTTTGTTTAAAGAGCGTTGGTACGAGTGTATCCCTTACAGGCTTGGATTGATAGTACTGTTGCTGTTCAGCTTGCTTTTCCACTCACTTGTGTTCAAGACGGATTTCCTTACACCTTTATTGGAATTGATGGTTCCATGGAGAGCCTTTAGCATCCATAGAACTTGCCATTCCACAAAAAGATTTTATTTTTAACGCAAAATGGTTTTTAGATTGTTAAAATATTCTTCTCTTTAGAGCTTTTCAGTGTTCTTTGGAGATCCAAATTAGGTTCTTCTATGGCAAGTCTAGTGGGAAATATATCCTTCATAGTAAAAGAAAAACATGTTCTTTAAAGAACTATTCATTGAAAGGTTTTTGGAGAACCTATAATTGTTCTTCTATGCTCTCAAAAATCAAGGTTCTTTATTGGTATTGATCCTTCCATGAAGACCTTTTTAAAGAAAAGATCATAAGGATGTTCTTCATACTAAGAGAAAAATGCTTCTTTTAAGAACTGATCACTGTCAAAACGTTTAGAAGCTTTATATTAATCAGATTTTCAATATTTATTTATTTTTTATTAATTATTTGTTCATAAGCACCTATGTTTTTTGGGGGAAGTTGCACCACATGAAACATTTAACAGCTGACTTCAGAGGTCCTCCTCGTGATAAAAATGTCCTGTTTTTATTTTATTTTATGGATTTTAATATTATGATTTTGAATGTTGGTTACACCACATGAAATCAGTATAAAGGAGGTTTTCTGTAAATTTTTGGACATTATTATAATATCAGTTGTGCTGTACTGCTGATGATGTAATGTGCCAAATGTTTTAATCTTCTAATTATCCACAAGCTAATATGATTCTTTAGGGTCTTAATGGAAAGTTTGTTTTAAAATTTCTCAAAGATAGTTTTAAAAACGCTAATTTTACCCGGTCAAAAACAGCTCTTTAGAAATCACTCTGTTCTGTGTACTTCCCCTTTAAATCTTCACAAGCTCCACTGACCCCGCCCCTCTTTTCCAGACGCTCTCAGAGGATCTTGTTTAGCTGTATTCATAGTGAAACTTGTTAATTAGCACATTATTAGGAAAGGTGACATGCAAAGGTTCATTAAAAGACATATACTCACTGCTTCTGTAGGTGAGGCTGGATCATGAATGATTCTCGAGAACATAAACGCATTTCGGTTGATCAAGGGGGCGGTTCCCTTCAGAACCAAACGTAACGTTAATCCTCCGCGTCTTCAGTCACTCAGATGTCGAGAGTAAATGATTACTGCTGTGTTTATTAATACATTCAACAACAAAACACCTCAATCTCTTAGGAGTCTTGCTTGTCTCTGCGTCTCGGTCTGATGACGACTCACTCAGGGCGGGTCTGAGGTAAGACACCAGTTCAGTCTGTGTGACACGCTGCTGTCAATCAACTATTGTGGGAGGGGCCTCTGTTAGTGTGACGCCACACCGACATGCATTTGAGAATGGCTTGATTTCAGAAGGGGCAACTTATTTTTATTAAATAATAAAAAATAAAAAAACTACTAGTGGGTCTTTATCATTGTAGGGTGGTTGTGTACACACACTCCCAACACACATTTCAGTCCAGACAGCTTGTAAAAGTGCATGTGGCAGCAGATGACCCCTTTAAAATGTGAAGTGTTTGTTATAGAAGTGGTGCTTACTTCAATACATTTTGTGTATGATTTGCATGTATTTTGTATAGATAAATAAGCAAAATGTCATTGACCCAATGAATGACCCATCATAAAATAGTGATGATGATGGTTTGGTCTCATTTACCAACGTCCTGCAGATTTTCACTGGCTAAATCAAATAATTTTAGGAACCCACATGTAAAATTTCACCAAATTTAGCTGTATTACCTGTACAAATGGGATATTACATGCCATGGCTTTCACATTTGATATAGAAGACAAAAGCAGCTTGCTTTGGATGCCTGAACGTAACCAATGCAGACATTATCTGGACAAGGTTTCTCATCCAGCTAATTAAAAAGCTAAAAATATTTGCACAGTCAGACAATGCTGCACTACAGACACTGGAGCAGTATCTTATTGTGGATAAGCATGTTTCGTATTACATACTGATATCAAAGAATGACTGAATACTGTAATTTTGCACTTTAATGTCTCCCAAAGTTTTTGAATGGATGGATATTCTTGAAGGGGTTTCATAAAGCTGCTACTGTAAATGGCTTATCGGAAGACCAAAACCTGTGCTAAAATTACAGATGCAGTGTTTTCAACCAGTTACCAAAGTGATTCTGTAAGACCAGCAACTCAACCAAACGATAGAGGCGTTACCCATAAGGCAGAGCTGAATAATAGTATGCACTAAATCCCTTTCTCTCTCTCACCGACCTCCACCTTCCCTCCCTCCAAATGTAATTGAAATAATGTCTTGATTAAATCTGGGACGACCTCCATGCAGAAATCAAATTTAATAAAGCGCGAATGCACTAGAGCTGTTTATGAAAACAATACAAAAATCGAGTTGGAGGATGTTTTTCCAAGCAAAACAAATAAAGGCGGTGTTAAATTCTATGTTTAGTTAACCGAATCATCCGATACTACTACGACGCAGACGATACGGCATGAATGAAGCCAAGTCGTCCAGTTCAATGCAGACACAGCGATTAACGCCTTCACGGATTTCCGTGTTCTTCCGAAATCCCTTGCTCTTGGGCTGAACGACAAAATCGCTCTCCGCCCTAATCCTACCGTCTCCTCTTCACAGCAGCTCTAACCCGGACAGGGAAAGCGTGACGTGTTTTTACCAGAGCCAGACTGACTGGTGCGCTGCTGAAAGTACATTAAGAGTTTGAGAGGTTGTACCTCTTCTGGTTAGGGCTGGATTTGAAAACGGCTCTAAATGAGGAATGCTGGCTTTTGTTTGCAGCAGAATGGATTAAGTCTGCATTTGTCTGGCATTGTGTGTTATTCTCCCTGACAGCGCTCTGCTGGGGAACTACTCTTCTGTTTGTGTGAACTTGATGAACTCTGTGAGCCGCTGTCTTAAAAAAAGAAGAAATACATTTAAGCGTGTTTAAAAGTTTGGGGATAGTAGCATTTGTAATGTTTTTGAATGGCATCTATTACTGTATGTTCATCAATGCGGCAAAATACTGTAAAAACAATATTATGCCAATAGGTTTCAAAATGTAATTGATGTAGAGCTGAATGTTTACTCTAGCTGTCAGTGTCACATTTGATTATTATTAATGTTGAAAACAGTTGTTACTTCATATTTTATCAATGTTTTTGCAGAATGTCTGAATAGCATGAATTACATGTAATGCAACAGCCCACAAAAGAATGGCTCATGAACTATTTACATATTTCTTCTGTTCAGTGTTAGCTTGAAGATCTAAGAAATAAATGTAATAAATAGTATAGTTTTACCTGGAGTTACCTCGTTCAGGCTGGCCTCTGCTACAATCAGATGACAGAGAGTGGTAGCTCTGCTTTGTATTCATAGACAGTATTTTAGAGTAGCAGTCAATAGCTCTTGTTAGCACACAAAAGTACAATGAGAGGTATCTGTGGAGAACTGATGTCAGTAACAGATCTCACACGTAGATGTGTTCATTGTGTAGCAGATGGTATTGTATCTGATGTCTCTTTGTTTTCAGAGACGGATTAGTTAATTCCCTGACACTCCGTGTGACACTTGCCGTATAAACTGGGACACCCGGAAAAACTGTAAACAAAAGTGTGTCTGGAAGTGCAAAGATTTGTGGCATCCATCTGTCTGTGTTCATCATTCAATATGTTTGTCTGTTTCGAGGGAGGCCCAATAAGCGTGTTTTACACACTTCATATCATGTCCTTTAACCCGGCTTTCATAAAAATAAAATGTTTTTCATACATTGTTTATCCTCTTAATCTGATGTCTTATCTGAGACTGTACAACATCTGGTAAAGTATTCATCTGTACAGTGACTTGCACTGAGCTCTAGCATATATATATATATATATTGGGGGTGTAACGATACGTTGTATCGTATCGAACCGTTCGGTACGAGGCTTTCGGTTCGGTACACATACGAACCGAACGATTCAGAGAAAAAAAGAAAGAAAGAGAATAAACTGTGTAAAATATAATGTTTTCAGTGGTACGCTCAACAAGGCAGCGCAAACGACTGGACAATGAACCCGCATCTGCTCCTCCCACCCCAAACAGACGAGAACCAGAAATGCACACATTGCAAACGATCCCATTCAGGTAACGTTAGGCATTTCTCTCTGCCATTTCAACCCAGCATCCAGCTGTTTAACCAGAGCTGCGTCTTTCTGCTCTAACACACTAAAATAATGTTTGTA
>JAUMHR010000082.1:10428841-10439490 GCA_032361145.1 Enteromius fasciolatus
GATAGATTTGCTTCTTACAAACACAGATTTTCAGTTCATGGATGTTAACTGATGCACTGGAGTGGTGTGGGTTATTCTAATGTTTTTTTCAGCTGTTTGGACTCTCATTCTGATGGCACCCATTCACCGCAGAGCATTGGTGAACAAGTGATGCTACATTTCTCCAAATCTGATGAAGATATAAACTCATGTACATCATGGATGACCTGAGAGTATAACGTCAGCAAATGTTGATTTTTGAGTGAACTATTCATTATATTGTAGTAAATAGTGCATTTGTTTTAATTTCGTCACTCCAAAATTAAAACTGTATCGATCACATGTCGCTCCAAACACGTAAAAGCTTTGTTCGTCTTCAGAACACGATTTAAGATAATGTGGATGAAAACCGGGAGGCTTGTCCCATCGACTGCCAAGTAATGAACACTGTCAGGTCAGAAAAGTATCTTCAGAATACTCTATATGTCATCAGTGGTTCAACCGTAACGGTATGAAGCTACGAGAATACTTTTTGTACGCAAAAATAACAACTTTACTCAACAATTCGTCACTATAGCGCCATTTTGGAGAATATCTGCTGGATTCAAACTGAGTTCACTGTTCTGTGTTAGCTGAGACACATGGATACATATTCAATGTGTATTTATGTTTTTTTTACGTTAAAAAAATATGTTTTTTTCAAAGATGTGTATTTGAACGGAAACAGCGCATCTGTGTGTCGCGGCTGACTCAGAACATACAGAGAGCGATACTCTCCAGAATAACCCTATGGTTACGGTGACGAATTTGTTGAATAAAGTTGTTATTATTATTATTATAATTTTCATATAAGTATTCTCGTTACTTCATAAAATACAGATTGAACCACTGATGGAAGATGCACTATTTTAGTGGATCCTGACAGTGCGAATCGTCTGAAGACGAACACAGCTTTCACGGGTTTGAAGCGATATGGGAGTCAGTGATTAATGACAGAGTTGTATTTTTTAAAGTGGAGTAACCCTTTAAATCTAAAAAAATAGCTTTTGGTTGTGCTGCACTGCTAAATCGATGCAAAATAAAGCTCATTTCTGTTAGTTTCTCCCTAACACCCATTCGTTAGCATACAGTATTTCATAAATCAAGTAGAAAAAACTGAATGTTGTTTAGTGGAAGAATTGCTTGGTTTTTACAGATTCATTGACAGGTTTGACTGAGAAAGTCATGCGGTATAATGATTGAGCAAGAAAGAGAGCCGAGGAACTCCCAGTGGGATCTCGCTGCCGAAAACACGTGGGAGAACTGCACATCAGGGACAGCTTCTTCTGTTTGTTGTAGCTTTTGATGTTTTCCAACTTTTTCACAGGTGTTCGCACACTTCACAGCCTTCCCTTTTAACACACACATGCACAGACATGTCTTTAAGCAGATCCCAGCTGATGCGTTCAACATCTAAAGATATACACATACGTTTACAAACAGATTTTAACAGATTGACAATTAGACAATGATTTTGAATATATTTGCCACCATGTAGCAACACTAAAGCAGCCACCCGGGTTAGCCTAGAAACTGTCTAGCAACCTCCCAGAACACCTTAGGAGACACTCAGAACCCCCTAACAACCACCTAGAAGCACATTAGCAACCGAGGGCTGATTTTTTTACATTTTCATGACATAATGTACTTTAAAAAAGCACTTACATTGAATTCTTAATCTATTTTTTACTCATAAGGTTCTCTAACACCTGAAAACGTTGAAGAATCATTGCTTTAAGACCGTGTGGATAGCTATGACCATACGTTTTGTCTGCTTCGCTTAGCTCTGCGTGTCCCAGGATCAAATGACAGCGGCTCATCAGAATTCAGAAAACCAGGAGAAAATGAGTCGGAAAGCTGTTACATTGAACACATGTGATAATGAGACAAAGAGCTCAATCTGTTTGCAGCGTGTGTCAGAGAAGGACAGAGGAAGGACAGTGAGGGCTGATGGATGTATAACGATACGAAGAGATGAATGGACAGGAAGAGCTAATGCGACAGCAGGAAGATGAAGCTGGACCATTTAGCACTATTGGTTTGTGATGATAGCTCTGTGTACAGTACACTGTTATTTTAAAGCTTTAACAAAGGTCTTTCTCAGTTTCATCATGAAGATGAAAGCTGAAGTTTCTGTGTCTGTGTTATGGGGGGTAATTGATCTATCCTCTGGTCAGGGTTTGTTGTTTTCTGCGTTGGTTTATTTTCTATGCATCCAAAATTCATTTATGTTGTATTTTTTTATTAATATCTAAGTACATTATGTAGTAAATATATTACATATTTATAGTAATTGATTGGTTTATAAATAAACGCATGCTATTAATTAATACATACAAATGTAAATATTTTATATTTTTATTTGGATTTAAATTAGTGTTATTCGCATCCAACATAAAGATTTTTATCTACTGTGTGGATATTTATTATGTACATATAAATAAACACACATGCAGGTATATATGTAAGAAACAAATGCTGCATTTATACATAAAATATATTTATATATGATATAATTTATATGAAAATTAATATATACATGTAAATACATGTACATATTTCAACATACTGTATGTATGTTTATATATATATATATACACAGTACACACACATATTATATAACAAAAAACTTTTATTTTGAATGCACAAATTTAAATATAGTAATCTTTCATTATTAGTAATTATTTTTGAGAAAAAGAAAGAAAAAGAACAAACAAACAAAAACGGTGTTTATTTTTATTTATATTTAAAAACAGTAATATTTAATTATAACTAAACTTTTCTGAGTATAAATAATGCTGCATAAAATTGTATATTTTTATTATTGTTTTTATTATTACTAAGTAACTACCTTTGATGATAGATGGATGCATGGCTAGATATAGAATTAATCAATCAACCAAGGAATGTTATTTCAATATAGTATTCATTCATAACTACTTGTTGGAGGGCAGTCACACTAACCTGTGGTCAATGTCTGTTGTTTCTGTTCAGGCAATATGAGACGGTGGTCCCGCTGGAGGACCCCATCATCACAGAGGTCACCTCTACGCTGCAGGAGTGGTCTGTCCTGTGGAAGCAGCTGTATGTGGTGAGTTCCTGGACTCCATCTACTACACCGTTTGAGTGCGCTCTCTACAATATTTCAGGAACTATTTAAAGATGTAACGTAGGCTGAATGCAAGAATGTGTTGCTGTTGCAGAACTAATTTACAAATCACATATTTGACAATTTATGTATTTGGTTGTGGTTCGTAAATACATTTTTGTTCAGTAGTTTTTATAACAATAATTACAAACAATAGTGAGCAAAACTAGCAGAACAAATTCATGTGTCACATGGTTGTGAGCGATTCATACAACTCAAATATTATGAATTTAAGTGTGTGTTTGATAGCCTATGGAAAAAAGTTTACAAACATAAAAACAAAAAAATCATAAACTCAAGTATTAAGAGTTTAAGTAAGTGCAAAAAGTTTTGGAACAAAACTCAAATTTATGAAGCACACACAAATCATTTATAAAACTCAATTTATGAAGCAAAATTTATGAAGGGCATGTTTGATAGTTTATGCAAGAAAGTTTTATGAAAATTCATAAAGCTCAACTAATGTGAAGTTTACATCGTATAGTTTATGCATGAACGCTTACAAACAATTCATAAAATTCAACTATTGCAAATTTATGAAGCACACATTTGATTTGATTTGATTTGATACAAATTTATGTAGCATTTGCATTTTTAATACATTAGAAAATAATTTATGAAACACACACCCCTGAATTTCTGTCAGGGCTGTTCAGCATAAGAATAGTTTTACGAGTGATTCAGAAAGGAAGTTGCTGCGCTTGTAGTTCACACGTTTACTCCTATTCTGGATGAACCAATGGTGTGAGTTGTGGGCGGGGCCATGGGTTTATACAATCAGTAGAATGGAAATTTGCGCATAAAATGCAAAAGGACGCTTATCTGTTATTTGTTATGTTATTTTAGATTAATGAATGAATATCAAAGAGCACTTTTAAGTTGCCTAAGCAGAGGCCCATGAATCTGATGCGAGTAATGATCAGCCAGAAGAGGCTTTGTGAAAGTCTTGAATGTGCTGCTCTCCTCACACAGAGACACTATGAGATCTGACAGAGCCCTTTATGTAAGCCTGTACTGAGGATTACCCAGCATTAGTGTACGACATGACAATAGAGCTCTCTCTCGCTCTCTCTCTGTGACTCTGTGGAGGTTTTAGGGATGTCACACAAAGATTTTAACAGCGTTGATTCATATCTTTTGTCAATTGCTTACTGCCATTTTGACCATCTACTGCTAAACACAAAGACGACGCAGCATTTTTTTGTTGTTGTTGTTCACATGTTTGTTATGTATTTATTAAAAGTCATTTTAACTGCAAACACTATGAATTGGACTGCTGTTAAATTGGCTGTCATATATATATATATATATATATATATTAGAATTATTTTATTTTATCTGCCCTAACATAAAATCAAAGACTTATGGGCACTTAAAAAATAAATAAATAAATAATAATAATAATAATAATAATAATAAATACATTAGTTAAGTAATTAATTATAATAATATTAACAACAACATCAATGGTATTGATAATAATAATAATATTAGTAGTATTATTATTGATAATAATAGTAATGTAACACGATTGTATTATTAGTAATATTTTACCATAACACATCATAATAATTAAAAACCAAAGCTTTATGGACAGATACAGTACGATTATTAATCATTTTATATCACTATTACAATAAAAATTATTATTATTAAACACATGTGAAAAGTATTACAATTTGAAAAAAAAAAATCTTATGTAAACTGTATATTTGTTTAACAGCTGTATTGAAGCATCTGCAATATATCTTAAAGTACACATAATGCTTTATTTATCCGAAAATATATTTGTATTGTAGTTTATTGTCTGCTGTCTATTGTCATGTTATGTTTACATCTTACAAAACGAATGAGCTCGAAACAAGTGCAAACAAACAAGTGTGGTAAGAAAAATAAATGTCAAGTGTAGTCTTTGAAAATAAGTCCAATATATTTTTCCCATAAAAATGAAATAGGATTGTTTTAAGGATTGGTTTTGCAGTGTTCCAGCACTCGTCACATCAGAGAAAGCAGCTTGTTTGTGCATTTTCCTCTGAGGACTATTTTTAAACCGTAACGTGTTTCCTCAAACACCTTTTTGTTCTCAGTCATCACCGACTCAAAGACATGAACGCTTGTAACAAGGCTTCCAGGATTCTGACAGCACTCGTAACGCAGCTCAGAAAATCAACGCTAATTTGGTGGCCGGCTGAATCGAGGATGACTAATTCGGACTGATTTAGGTTGCGTAACGAGGCAAACACAGAGCATCGCGAGGCTGCGGCTCAGCTGATAGCTGAGATTCACACTCCACAGCTCCGGTTAGGAAAATGTGGACAAGACAAACAAGCAACCAGTCACGTGGAAGCGCTTGCTGAAATGATTGTAACAGCAACTGTCTCAATTAAGATCTCAATGTATCTGGGACCCAGACCAAAGCCTCCACTTTTATCAGAAGCCAACGCAGGCGATAAATGTATTTGACTAATTAGCGAACAGTGTTTTCTGAATTCACAGTTTGGCTGTGGCGGGTCTGGCAGATGCACTTTGTCATCTTCACATTGCTGTGGATGTGCTATTAGCAGTATGGAAATATTGCCTTGTGTGCTTGGTCGTTTTGGCTGGCTTTGGGTGTTTATAACTGACAGCCTGACTGTAGTGTTTATTTAATTATGTTTGTTAATTTGATTAAAAAATGGCTTTATTAGGGTTGGGTATCATTCAAAACATGTTAATAATTGATACCGATATCGATACAGATGCATGTAGCTCAGACAGAATCTGAATTTCTATTCAATTTCCACAGATTGACTGATCTTCCACGAGTGCAGTTCTTCAGCAACATCACATGACCCATATTAGACGGAAATCAGAAGTTATTACAAATACTCAATGGTGTTTTGAAGTGAGCTTTGAGTAAATGCAGAATATAAATCGTATTTATTGTCTTATGTATCAAATGCTACAGTGTGCGTGAATGGTTACGCAACATGCGCTTTCGGCCCTGTAGTAGCCATCTGTCGAAAATATAGATTTTCTGAAAAAGAATGGAAATGCCAGTATAGATGAGGATTATTTTCATTTTAATACAAAAATGCACCAGTAATGTAGCCTTTCAGGGGTTTTGGGATGCTTTCACACCACTGCCTCACATATGAGCCACATCTCTGAGTATAATTGGCGTAAACTAGCTGTGTTCGACTTAACGTGCATTCTCGCAAGAGCTATAGAGAGCAGGTATCAAAATTCGGTACCGAATAGTGCTGCACGATTAATCATATCGCAATCGCGATGTCAGCCTTTGCGATTACATTACAGCAAATGTTGAGATTATATTAAATAAATAAATGTATTAGTGGATGTAACAAGACGTTCATTCTTGCGTTCACACCAGACGCGAATGAAGCGGTAAGCGCGAGTCATTTACATGTTAAGTCAATGCAAAGACGCAATTAGACATCCTGCAGCACGATTCGCGCGAAGCGCCACGTTAAACACGCCGGATTTACTGCACGCATCAGCAGCGCGTAAACAGAGCAGGCGCAGTGCGCGCCAATTGTGCTTTCATACTGGCAGCTTGTACTGCAGGCTGTAGACAAGCATCTTTCTGTCGTATTTTCCAGCATTCTTCTCCGAACACTGTGTGCCATGTGTCTTGATTTATGTAATTTCTCTGCACCTGCTACTCGCTGTTGCGGCGCCCCTGCGTGAAAGCGTGAAAAATGTTTTGGGACAACAAAATTAGTATTTGTTTTATTTATCTGTACTTTTGACTTTTTAATTTTATTTTTAAATTTATTTAATGTAATTGAATTCAGTAATGAAATGATTATTTCATTTTGTACAATTTAGTTTTAATTTGAAAACATTGTTAATTTGTAGTTGCTAGATTGCACTGTATACTGTATCTCAGTTGAGAAATACAGATTTCAGCATTATTAGTAATCTGCGTGTGCGTTTTGCTTTATAACAAGCAAGTTGAGTCCAACCACTTACATATCGTATCGCAATCGCAAATCGCAATTTTTATCTTAATAATCGCAATCGCACATTTTCCTAAATCGTGCAGCCCTAGTACCGAACCAATGATACGTTTTTTTAATACTTAATGGTATTGAGGCAATTGAGTTGGTACCTAAAAAGTAGCGAACTCAATACCTAGCGCTAGTTTTTATGCACTTAATCGTGAAAACAGTGAAGATTGACACCCCTATTTTTAAGATGGCATTACTGACGTACAGAGATTCCAACTGTAAACAAAACGCGTGGAAACTGCACATTTTGTTGATGTTTTGCATCTTGTATATATAAACACACACATGTAAATATATAAATATTTACATGTGTATATTTATATAAATATAATTACATTATTTGTAAAAATATGTGATGGTATGGACAGGTCTTGCAATGATCTCTCAGTTGTGGTCGGTATTTCTGTTCGAAGTGGATGGGCCATGCTAAGCTTGCCTTCATATTGACTGACAGGCTTCCCCGTCAGCATATGCAAGACTGGGTCAGGAGATGATCACTGGGAGACTTGTGATTGATCTGCACCCTTGGCTGTACGGACATAAATCTGTGGGATTGGGAAGAGCTTATTGTGTCGTATTGCAGAGTGACGGTGAAGTGTTGTGTCAAGTTACGAAAATCCTCAAAGCGTCCGTTTCTACTGAAGCCTGTCACAGAACATACTGTACAAGCAACCTAAGCCAAATATGTGCATATTTTAAGTGTTTTGGGGCTTAGTCATGCATACATTTGCTAAATGTCTCGAGGCTCCGAGTTTAAATGACCAACAGCGATTATGCTAAGTAATACCATCTTTAATGACATTGCTTGCTTCTCTCCACAGATTATGGGAAAGTGCTTCTTAGATGTTCCATGAGCTGTTCTGTACATCAGTCACTTCTTACAGTATATAAACTATCCAGAAATATTTTGTCTGTGCATCTCTACATAAAACAGAATAGTCTGATTATACTGCTATATCTGACAATAGTCGAATATGCTATTATAGCTGCTTTTCTCATAAACGCTCACATTGTCCTTGATAGTTTAGTTAAAGATCATACACTAGCTTATGATTTTTCTGTAACACATTATGCTTTCAAACACAGTTCTGTCGCAGTCGCTCAAGCATTCGGTCAGCCTGTCATCTTAACGGTAAATGATCTTTACTCATGTGGAAAGCTACAGCTGCCCTCCAACACCATTTATACTAGCAGCAAAGAAAAACATGCTGGTGTAATTAGCAGCATACTACCAACGTTACCGACATGATTATCATGCTAGAAACAATTAGCAACAAATTAACAACGTTAACCATGCTAAAACATGTTAACCACATGCTTATTATGCTAGCAACATGCTATGTCATGTTAGCAAAAACTACTATGCAACATTAAAAATGCTGGTATGAACAGTGTTAGTGACATGTTAACTCATAATTGATTTAACTTTTTAACTGTTTTAAACTTTAAACAAATTAGAGATATGCTAATAATGCTAACAACATGCAACACTCAAGTATTGTGTTAAAACATGCTATATACAAGCTAAATCATGCTAGTGGCATGCTACAATATGCCAGCAACAAGTTAAATCATACTGTGTTTAAAATAACAAGTTAAAAATGTGTAACTCACACTAGCAACATAATAAAATACTTTATCTATCCATTTTTTTTCTGATACCTATATCACTTCAAAATTGGTTTCAAACAAAATGCTAAATCATGACTGCAACATGCTAATCATGCTAGCAACATTTTAAATCCTACTAGCTACATGCGAAATCATGTTAGCAACATGCTAGCAGTTCAATAAAATATGCTTGTAACTTCAGTTTCAACAGTTCTATTTAAAATTTTGGCTTTTCAAAGTTTTTAAAAATGTTCAAAGTTTGATAACAAATTTTACTCATATAGACTATGGTAATTAATTATGGTAATTTTTTTTATTTTAATGTAAATGTAATCTAATGTAAATGTAATAAATAAATACACTAAGCTAATAAACCAAAAACCTCAAAACAAATCAAAATGCAAAATAATATCAAATATGTATCTTCTGTTGTCTGTCTGAACAAATCCCAAAATCAAATGGCCTTTTATGAATTCTATAAAATACATGTTTTTGATGCACTCATGCACATGTAACATGCTGCTTTATTGCTTCAGCTGTGCTTTTTTTACACACAGCCAGTTATTTTGTTCACGTCAAGACCCGTTTGGTGCAACCCCCATCTGTGATGTTGCCTGCGGGGCGAACCAACAAAGATGCAGGAGCACATGTGTGAAAGCTTTTTTTTTTTTCATTTTCGTTCCATCAGTGTGATCAGACCTCATGTCACACT
The DNA here is from genome assembly GCA_032361145.1 of Enteromius fasciolatus. Classification (NCBI taxonomy): domain Eukaryota; kingdom Metazoa; phylum Chordata; class Actinopteri; order Cypriniformes; family Cyprinidae; genus Enteromius; species Enteromius fasciolatus. Next base: position 10,438,344 of record JAUMHR010000082.1, read on the forward strand.
GTCACCTCATCCTGGTTAACTGTCACTCACATCCCCCTCACGCTCCCCGTGCTAGAAGACCTTTTCATCCCCTTACCTTCTGTCTAGACGTGGTCCATCTTAGAATGACCATGTTTCATTTGTTCAGGATTTTCAGTGGTTAAGGAATAATCATTGCTGTATTTTATATACTTTTGCACTTTTTTGAATGTAGATGTTTTGTAATTATTTATGTATTTGGTGATTTGGAGCACCTGTATAAAAAGGGTGGCACACTATCAGTCATTTGTCTGATGAAGAGCCTGTGAGCTCGAAACGTTACCTGATATGCGTGATTTGTTTTAAAGTAATAAATACTTTTTGATATTTTTGGAGCCCAGGTGTTGCCGACTTTACTACTTTGTCTAGTGGATGTTTCTTTGGTTTTGAGATTGATGCGCGTGCGTTTGGTTCACTGTTGCTAGTGGTTAAGTGTGAAGAATGACAGATATCAAATATTATGTGTATAGTGCATTACGTTATATGATTTTTAGGCCTTATTCAGACAAACAGCAAAAACGCTTTTTTTTGTAATCTTTGTCATGCAGTAGTTTTGTGTTTATTAGTCTTGTCTTTTGATGTCTTATTTCATATGTATATATATTCAGCATTCATACTGAGACAATGAGGGTAGAGACTTACTAAACATATCCACTGACCATCAGTGATTCCGGCTCGAAGGACCATGGGAATAAGGTAACAGGTTGGTTAGCCACTGGCTTCAAGCTAGCTACCTAACAAACCTGTTATCTTATTTTCATGTTTATTGTTTTTTGTTCAGTTTTCATTGGGTATGTCTTGTGTTTTGTCAAATGATAAGGGGTCATATTCGATTTCAAGTTTCTCTTTCTCTTTGGAGTGTTACTAGCTGTTAGTGCATAGAAATGATCCCTGAAGTTGCAAAGATTCAATTTTCAAAACAAAGTTATGACTTGTCCACGCTCCCTAAAACAGTTCGTTTAAACATGCCCAAACTTTTCTACGTCACAGAATGGGTTCATTTTCATAACACCACCCAAATGTTTCCACAAAGAAAGTAGGCGGAGCTATTATTCTGTCTGTAGTGTTGCTGCAGGCGCCATGTTCTGGAGGCGCTGTGTGTCGTTGTGAAAGTCAAACTACTTTGTTT
>JAUMHR010000082.1:10473340-10483745 GCA_032361145.1 Enteromius fasciolatus
ACATTCTCACGTTCATTTCATTGTTAGTAAATCCCAACGTGAGCGTGAAATCTGGCGTACGCACAGTTTTTGTGCGTGCGCAGCGTTGATACATGAGGCCCCAGCTCAAAACAGCAAAAGGACCATTTTAAACCAGCATAATCCAGCGAAGGACCAAGATAAACCAACATATACCAGCAAAGGGCCATCTTGCAAAGGGCCAGCTTTAACTAGCAAAGGACCAGCTTGAACCAGCACAAACCAGTAAAGGACAGTCTTAAACCAATAAAGGACCATCTTAAACCAGCATAAACGAGCAAAGGACCATGAGGCAACTATACATACTTATCTATGAATATCGCGCTATTAGCTTAGCGATATATCTTTAAACTCTATTGGAATTAATTGTAAACATCCTAGTTTTGTCACTCTTTTTTTTTTTCTCAGAGACTGTGCTTTTACGTTTTATATTTTACCCAATGTTTATATGCACTGCAGCTTGATAATTGCGTTATTTATGTAGCAACATGCTAACATCAAACACTTTTAAAAGAATTGTAACCATTCAAATCCAGTCACTCATGTGGCTCCTTTTTGGTTAGTATGCTGCCTAATAATGTAAGATCCATCAGCAGTTTATTGGGTTTTTGGAACAGAGCTAATATTTAGCTACATTTGCTGTTGTTCAGTACAGAAAAGATGTCATTAGTGCTGTGAAGCTGCCTCTGAAATCCTCCCTGTGGACGGCACACGTGCTCCAGTCCTCTAGCTATCTCCATCACAGACTTTCATTACCTCAGTGTGCAGCCATGCAGAAAGCCTCCTCCGTTTTATTGGCTGGAGACTGACAGAACTGGTAAAAGAAAGAGAAATCAAGGAAAGAAAAAAAGAAAGGTGTATGTGTGGAGAAAGATGGGAAAACAGGCTTGATTTCTTTGGAAACCCCAACAATCAAACTGTGATATGAAGTCATCAGTGTCTGTGAAACTAAGAGCAGTGCAGTAACGTTGAAGTGCAGGATCTGTACTGTGCTCGGTGCTGTTGAATGCATTAGTTGTTATTTATTGATTAATTTATGCAGTTATTTAAATAGTTGAATATTTACAGTAATTGAATAACAATACAATCTAATTATTTGCATAATTAAAATACACGTTTTATATTATATAACAGCTTATATAATATATTAATATGATCATTGCAAATATACATACACATGCATTTAATATGTATTTAAGATACAATTAAATTATTTTAAACCCATATTCATTTTGACAATGTCTATTTAGTAAAACGTTTTAGCCAGTACAATTCAGTTATTCTGTACGGTATTACAGAAAAGCAAATGTAAGACCTAGAAATATGTGCAAGATGTCGTGACTCAGCAGCGCTTCTGTAGGGGAGTCACAGTTCTGTCAGCCGGCATGAAACTCTCTCACACTCGCCCCGGGTCAGTCTTTTTCTTGAGCCCTGAAGGCTTTCCTGTACTTTGGGCTTAAGCGAGCAGATCAGAATCTCCTGAGGTTGTACAACAGGAAAAAATAAATAATAATAAATGCTGATATATTTTAAGTATATATATTTATATAAATGCATGTTTATGCGATACATGCATTGGCATGTGTATTTGGGCTGTACGAGTTTCTAGGGACATCTAGTGGTAGACTTTTGGGAACGTAGTGCCACGACAAACCAGACCGACAGTTGATCCGATCGGATTTGCAGCAGATATTTCTTGGTGTTCTGGAATGTAGCACTTTCCATCAAACAGCCTGCGTTGATGCGATGCCGCTGTGACCCTGCGAGCGACAGACCAGAACCACCCTTGACGCCCTTGGAGCCAGTCGCCAAGACAGCTGACCAGATGGACTCTGTGGGAGTTCCCACAAAGCATCTGTCTGCTAAGCCACCACAAACACTAGCATTAGCATAGCGCGGAGGTCCCTTTTCAGCTGCCACGGCGGGTTTAGTCACTTCTGTATCAGGCATTAATGACATCACTTCCCCTCGGGCCAGAAAGCTGCTGTTCTCGAACCTCCGACAGCTAGCCCACAGCGATTTAGCATCTACTGATGCTGGAATGTAGCATATGGCTCTGTTCTCTCTCCTGAGAGCACCGCACTTCTCGGCTTTAAAGCAGTAGAGTGTCGTGATTTGCTTCATTGTGATGGCTCTCAACACTTGGCTGTACTTGACTGCGTGTTTTTTTCGCTCGTCATTATATCGCTCAAAGTGCCAATTGACAAACGGCGCATGCAAATGGTAATGCAGCTGTGCCTGACGGGGTTAATTGTCTTGATTATAAGGTATTCTACACTCGCCGTCAAAGATATACCACTTCTTTAGTAGAAACGTACAACATACAAAACGTACAACATATTTAGCTGATGGTTCGTATGTCTCAACATCTTGAAATTATTGCTAATCAAAAAGGATGTATTTATTTATTTTTAGTTTATATTGTTTTGTTATATTTATATATTTTTCACTTTTGATCGCTTTATGTATTTCTTTTGTTTAACTTTGCTTCACTTAGCTTTGTTTTTTTGCTTGTTTGTATGTTTATGTTTTCTTTTTTGAAGTAGGAAAGGGTTATAGCACTAGTAATTCATTTATTCACTCACTCTTTCTTTATTCACTCATTTATTCATTCATGCATTCATTCATTCACAAATTAATTCATTTATTATATCATTCATTCACTCGCTCATTTTTTCATTTATAATTTTATTCACTCACTCATGCATTCACTCACTCTTTCTCTCAATCACTCACTCACTCACTCACACATTCATGTTTTCATTCGTTCGTTCACTCACTCACTCATTCATTATTCATAAATTTCTTCTCTCATTCATTCACCCACTCATTCCTTTTTGTTAATTCATTCATTCATTCACTCACTCACTCACTCACTCATTCTCTCTCTCATTCACTCATTCATTGATCATTCATTCATTCATTCACTCACTCACTCTTTCTTTATCTCACTCACTAATATATTCACTCATGCATTCGTTTATTCACTCACTCACTTATTCATTAATTCATTCACATATTCATTTAGTATCTCATTCATTCACTCACTCATGTATTTATTAATTCACTCACTTTCTTTCTCTCACTCAATTATTCATTCATTTGATTCTAACACCACCAATGACAAACAATCATTTTTATTATTATTATTATTATTATTATTCCACTAATAATTACTTATTTTGTTATGTTCTTTTAAATAAACCAATAAATAAATGTCATAGATGATAGATAAAAGGGACACAAGTGTGTTTCTATGTTAATTTTAAATGTACATAATAAAGAATAATATCTGAAATATCTAATAAATTACTAAATTTTAAAATGTTGTCTTTGCCTGGAATATCTGAAGTTTTCATGACTTAAAAGTGAAGACACAAGTTTGTTACATTCCTGCTTATATTGCACTATTCTGGTTTGTACCAGCAGCTATTCAAAATTAAAAAAAATCATAGACAATAAAATATTGTTCTATTGACTTTAATTGTTTTTAAACACTCTGATTTAGGGATCTTCATCATGCAGTCGTGCCACACTAGAGTATCACTGGGTATTGTGGCAAATGAATAATTCTGTTTGACTGGATGAAAGCCCAGCTTTTACTTTAAGTCTTGGCACATTCGTAAGCGTACTGCGATGCCCCCTCAAGACAAGACCTTTTACTGTTGAAACTCAGTTACATATACTGTATACTGACAAATTACATTTCTGACTGCGAGCATATGGGAATCATTCGAATACCGATGCAGTGATTCCACCTGATTCATCTGCACAACAACATATTGTCCCTGCTTTCATCCTTTGTCCTCTTTCTTCTCTTTTTCACAGGTGTAATAATGAAAACGAGTGGTACCAGATTCACGAGAACATTATCCGCAAGTCCAGCACCAAATACACCGCCCCCAGCACTAACTACGGTAAGTGCACTTCCAAAATGGCCGTATACTTGATTTAAGTGTTATCATCAGATAGGGAACATTTAACTTCACTGAAACTGAACAGTTCTTCCAAAAAGTCTGTCCATTATCCTGCTTTGCTGTTGTAGTCAACATTTCACTTGTTTTGTTAAAATGACTATATGTGGTTGTCTGCTTCTCTTTAAATTCTACATAATTCAGACTTCTAGACAAAACTAGAAATAGACTAAATCTGACGTTTTGGCGATTACACAATTTTGCAGACTCCATTTTGGTAATGTGTCCATTTGGTGCCTCAATTTGGTCTCTTTATTTTTATTTCTTAGTTTATAGTTATAGTTTTTTTTTTTGTTTTTTTGTCACAAAATAAAAAAAAAGTGTATTTGTAATTATAATATTTGTAAATGTAATAGCTTTTTTTAACAATTAAAATTGCACAATTTCAAGTTTTCTTTTTGGAAGTGTGAATTTGCATTTTTTAATTTTATTCTTGGAGTTACGAGTATATATAAATTCTGCATTTTTAATTAATAATACATAATTCTGACTCACTAATGCAATTAAGAGTTTATATTAGGAAGTTCTGGATTTATGTCTCGCGATTCTGAATTATGAGACATTTAGCAAGAAAGAAAATTTGCAATCACCCCTTTATTTATTTATTATTATTATTTATTTATGTTTTTATTTATGTTTTCTTGTTGCGTAAACTGACTTTCATAGCACATCTGAGAACTTACGAAAGGGTGATATTAATTTTGAAGAAAGTAAATTTCAGTTATTGATTATTAGCCATAACATGAAAACAATTATTGGCTTATCATATTGACCAGAATTGTAATATTGCCATTGGTTTCTATGTTGTTGCTACTGTAGGCGGTCCTATAGGTGGTCTACAGCATTAAAGTAGTCATGTTAGTTAAACTTCGGAGAAGAGTTACAGAAAACAAAAACATTGAGATCAACAGTTCAGCAGTAAACATTCAGCATTACATCTGAGAATTGATGAAAGGCTCCAAAGTAATATTGAAAATCTAGATCAGATCCCTGAAAACCCTTCAAATGAGCTGCGTCAGCAAGCAGAGTAAAGCCAGTCTAGTTCTAGTGGATAATGAATGTGGTAGAGGTGTGTCTTGAGGTATCGTTCAGTAGTAATTGGTATGTTAGCTGTTCTAATTGAGAGTTTATTTCACCATCGAGGGGAAGGCCTAGAAATATTTCTGGACCTGGATGAACAGAAACCCTTCCCACTGGGATCTGACGGGAGCCAGGCAATCAGAATGACTGATTGCGGCAGGCAGGCCGGTGTGTGCGATTTAATGAAGGATTGAAGGTAGCGGGGAGCCAGGTCATTAGCGGCATTGTAGACCCAAAACAATGTCTTGATTGAATTGAATTGTAGCAGTTACTGGCTGCCGACATAGAGACCTGAACAAAATCGTAACAGAGATGCGATCTCTCTGGTACCTTCTTCCTAACAAAGGCCCGTTTTACTAAATAAATACTGATGTAATCACAGGGATAATTACAATGGTTGTCAAGATGAAGTCGTCTCACATTTCCCTGAACTCTTCTTCTCTTGCAGGTCTAATCATCTCACTACAGCTGTTGAGGGGCGACATGGAGCAGGTGCGAAGGGAAAACCCCATGATATTCAACCGTGGCGTGGCCGTAACGCGTAAACTGGGCTTCCCTGATGTGATCATGCCAGGTAAGTCTCATGAAGGTCACGGCTGAACTTTAAGATTCGTTCAGGACAGAATGAAGGTCTGAAGGTAGACAGCTGCAGCAAGTTAAAGATAGGAAATGTACAATACTGTAAGAGTTATTCACAGTGCACAGTACGGTGGTACCATACCGGTTATTGGCTGATGTTAAATATATTAGCCGATATCGACTATTTAGTTTTGCATGCTCAATTTTTTATTAGTATTTTTTTGCATCTAGATCCGTTTAATGTTCATTTAACTTTAGTCTTTAAACATACTAATAATTGAATAACTCTGTTAAAGGTGATCTGTGACAAATCTCAAAATGAATATCCATTTTGCCTAAACTTTCCTGTAGAATACAGTGCCCTCCACTAACTATCGGCCAGAAATGTTTATAATGCCGCTCTTTTCAACTAAAATAATGAAGTGTGACTGAGTTTTCACACATAGATGCCAAAAAAATCACTACCTAGAAACCTCATGAAACCACCCTTCCGTCACGCTATCTGTGATGCTTTACAAGTGGAGGTCAAAGCGAAGCGGAAGCCCTGAAGCGTATCTTGTGAAAGGGCTTTTAGCGCGACTAATAATCGCACGTAACAGCACATAATGGCCTTTTAACTGTGTAGAATCAAGCTTATATAAATGAATATGACCCACATTTTGACAGACTGTACTGGCTCTCTGCTCCAAACCCCAGAGGGCCTGTAAAACCAGCTGGATTCCTGCCACGTCAAAGTTGAGTTAAGAAATCCCTTCCCTGTGATTCAGAACGAGCCTGGGGGCTTCTCAAAGTTGCTCTCTTAATAAAATCATGTCACTGCGTGTTTCTTCAAAATGTTGAGTCATTGGATGGACCGCCGGCTCTCGAGTCCATTCCCCAACAGTCCGTCTCCAGTGTCAAAACCATGTAGCTATGTGCAATATCTCTTCTCTTCATCCATAAACGCGCACATCAGTCTTGCAGTCCCAGATGTCTTTCAGTGGTAGGTCCTCCATCTTCTTCTGAGTATCCCTCTCATTTATCTTTGATTTAACACTTTCTTGTTCTTCTGAAGGGCTCAATGATTGGGTTATCATTCACAGATTGATCAACCTGAGGTAGTTCGATTATAATCACAGACAAGGCCATGCTCTTTAAATTCAACGCCAATAAGTCAATAGGCTTCCTTGGGTTTCGGCGGTACGTATTTGCGCTTAGATGTTATTGAACTGCGATGTCTGGGGAAAAACCCTTGTAATCTTATTTCAGATCGCATTGACTTTATTTCCTGAAAACATCAAACTGGGCAGGTTTCTAAAGCATTGGGATCCATTGCGTTAAAAAAAAAACAATATCTGTCCGTCAAACGATTTTAGGTCTTGGCGCCAGCAATTAGATGGAATATTGAACTGCTAGCATTATGAAATGTTAATGACACTTGAAGTGCCACAAGCTTTGAGAATTATTCATTCTCATGACATTTTCAATAAGCCCGAGATGTTTGTTTAACAAAACCTCTCCAGAATTATTTGTACGTTCGTTTTCTGGTGTCAGTGTCTTGACGGGTCGATATTGCATCATCCATTTCAGCTTTTTCGGTTTCTTTTTAATGCCTTTTTTCAACAGCCTTGGTTCTTGAAGTGTTTTTGACACTTACTTTCTTCATTGGGATTTCAGAAACTAAGCTATGAACCAAAATAACCACGACCATCATTTAAAGTAAAATACTGTAGTTTTAGCGTTCATTGATTTCAGTTAGTTTTCAGTGGATTTTTAATTTTCTTCAAGTTTTAATTTAATATTTTTATTTTATATGTTTTTATTTCAAAATGTTATTTTATATAATATATAATATTATGATTTTTTTTTCTCAGTTTTATTTATTTATTTTATTTTAACTTTAAAACTATTTTAATATTTTAAAAATATTCTAAGTGTATATCCAGATGGATTCTCAATAAATAAATAATAATAATAAATCAAAAAAGGTTTGTTTATATTTTTAAGCACAGTTTTTTTTTAATAGCTTTGGTTTCAAATAATAACAGCAACACTTGATTCTCAGATATTCCTGTCTGTGTTTTGTTGTCCTCTTAATATGCATAACAAAGCAACATGTGAGCACATGCAAATACATAAACCGTAGCATCTTCTCTCTAGCTTCTGCTGTAAGGCCGTTTTTCCTCTTTCCAGCTGGGAATGCACCAGGATTGTTTCTCTTTGGAAGGCATTTGTTCCTGAATAGAGAGCTTTATATGGCTTTTATTCAGAGAAATAGCTCTGAAGCAGTGGAGAGAAGGATCTAGCGCTGTAGCCGTTACCCATTACAGGAAGCGTCTAAACGGGAACGCAATCCAGCACTCACAGGGAGCCAGCCTGCTGCTGCCAGATAACATTTTTATCAGGATGTGGAGCTGTAGGATACTGTCAGCCAAACAGACAAACACACAAAGCTTTATTTCAGCTTGAACGGTGTCTCTTCCAATCCACTGTTTCTAAAAGCAGCTGTGATGGTATTTTCTTTCTTTGTTAGATTTTCCTCTTGCTTGATTCACTGACAGAAGCATGTGTGTTGCGGTATGTTGAAAGTTAGTTTACTTTCTTTTCGATCTGATATGAAATACCATAGTCAATATTGATTCTAGTAATAATACTGGTAGCACTTATTCAAAATATGTTTAACATTGTATTTAAGTCATTTTATAGCGTTATTAGACTTTCTTACGAACAAAAATGATTCAACTTTAACATTTTGTTTTCTAATGACTATAAATATGTTCAAACACTGAAAATAAATACTTCCTATTTAATAAAGTTTATAATAATTTCATATTTTAGTTTTTTGTCATATTTAGGATTTTATCTTTATATTTTAGGTTCATTTTTCCTTTTTTGTTTTAATATACTTTGTTGTTCTACTTTTTTAGTAATTGTATTATTTTAAGGTGTGACGCAACTAGCTAATAATAGTGTTTTGTTTTTGTGTAATGTTCTTTTATTTTAAGTAACTTTTTTCAATTAAATAGTTTTTTTCAGTTTTTGTTAGCTATAATAACCCTGTGTAATAACGAAACTATAAAATAAACAAGCAGCAATAACTGAACAAAAATTTATAATGGAGGTCCTCAGGCGGTCAATTTTGTTTCCTTTTACTCACAATGTAAAAGTCATTGTTCATCTTCTCATCTTGCTAGCAAAAGCGAAGTAAACTATTTCCTTATGCACATTACATACACAATCAAGAGAACGTATTCTTGCACAAGGTGGTTTATATCTTTCTCCCCCAGTATTTCCACCTCCCGTCAAGACATTCAAGAGATATCTGGTGGCATCAGAGCAAATTTAAGCTTTCTTTAAGGTGCATGCTGAAATATACATCTCTGCTCTCCTAACTGTCTGCAGGGTGGGTGTCAGCAGGAGAAATGGTTTCTAGCAGCACTCTGAAGAGCCACACATTCTCTTTTATTGCATCAGCTGTAATTGGAAGAAATCAAATTAAACCCACAACTTCTTTCACTAACAGCTAAAACTTTGTTCCCCTGAGTAGACGGGTAAGAGCTAAGCACAATTCCAGAGAGAGTCTGTGTTTATTTTGAGTATTATGATTCAGAGAATGTGGGCTGCTGGGTCATGGATTGAATGAGGTGGATAATGAAAGAGTCGACTGAAAACCAAGGTTGCGTGTAGACTCGCAGTGCAAAAGACAGGTTGAACTCAAGTCTGATGAGATTTCTTACAGCCAGTGAGTACAGTTTCACTCCAACAGTTTAGCTGGACAAACCATTTGACCTTTATGTAGCAAGAGCTTTTATTACAGTCTCTAAAAGGGTTTAAAAGGGAAGCTAAATTAAGTGTACCGGGTCCATCCCAGATTATATTTTCTCTTGAGCTTGAACCAAAACCACTTAGATATAGGAACATGCTAACAAATATATTTACAGTTCTTGTGTCTATCCAGCTTTTATAGGTTATAGATGTATGTCTGAGTTTGTATCTTTAGTCAGTGTCTAAACTAACACTCTCCAAGTGACAAATGCCATTGAAATAAGTTAAACAGCTTGCCAGCAACTTTATTAATTACTGCTACAGTAAACTATTTTAATATAATTAAGTTGCAGTAATGGAAATGGAAAGGTCATATGAGTTTACTCTTGCAGTACACTTTGTTGAAGCAAATATTTATGAGATTTTTTTTATGTATTTCAAATTAGTTGTGTTTAGGATGTCTGAGCTCATGTTTGAACACAACGTTTTTGTGACAGGTGTGGTATTAGTAAGACAAGCGAGAGAAAGAAAACAATCGGGGGACTCTGTAACTGTTTCTCTAAAATCTGTCATCAGATTTTTGTCTAGAAAGTCTTAACTTTTTGCAAATCCATGTAGTAACACATATATGTTGTGTTTTTCTTGTAATAATTCTACATAATTACAATATATAAGTATATTTATATATGTACATATAATAAAATTACAACATATGTGTCACAAGGGAGGGGCGAGGTTCAAGTGCAGGCTGTTTATTGGTAAACAAACAGGCTTAAGGTCGTTACCGGCAGATAAGAGTGGTGGAGGCAAAGCACGAGAATGGTCAGAGTCCAGGCGTATGTCGGCACACAGTAAATACAATCCAGATATACAAAGAAACAAGGGAATACGGAGTGGCAAGACGACAGGGGTTGACAGTGCAATGGACCGTGAGAATTAGACAAAGACTTCCGGGTTTTATACACATGAAACTGGGTCAATGGGTGGAGCTAGACAATAAATTGCTATGG
>JAUMHR010000082.1:10485672-10503757 GCA_032361145.1 Enteromius fasciolatus
CTTTTCGACTGAAGAAAGAAAGACATGGACATCTTGGATGACATGGAGGTGAGTAACTTATCAGCAAAAGTTTTTTTAAAAGTGAACTTCTCCTTTAAGGTCCTTACACACTGAGTTCAAAATTTTCATATACTTTTTTATATGTCCATCCATCCTTTTATCAAAATGCTTGCTACGGATGAAAAAATGCAGAAAAATCCAACCTGGTCCTTTTTTTATGAAAAAAGTTTCGGAGGCACTGTGTAAATGTGATTTTTATGTGATTATGTGTTTTTTTTCCCCATTCTCTCATGGATGGGGTTTTGGTTCCTTGCCGCTGTCAACTCTGGCTTGCTTAGTTGGGGACACCTGATTTCCTGTGATTATCGTCATTTTGACTACAGAGACCGTCTCTGCATTTGATGAATAATGTTTAATCTGGTCATTATACATTACCATCACTCTGTTCTTCTACTTGATAATGTTCAGTGCTCTGCTACAATCTTGCTAAAAGCGCTGTATAAATAAAAGTGACTTGACTTGACATCATTGATGCAACGTGACGTCATATTTTAATGTGAAATTAAATTTTTGCACTCAGTGTGCAAGGAAGGTTAAATGAGTGAAATGAATCAAGTAAAATCACGCATGCATCTGCATCTCTTTATTTAGTGAGCATAAAAAGAAAACCTAGTTGAAATGGAAGAGATATTACTCGTTATTCAACCCGGTGGGTTATATAACGGATGCAATATTTAGCGTACGAGTGCATAATATAACATATAAGTGATATATTATTTGTATGAACATTTTAATTTAGTTTAATTAGTGGCACTTGATACTCTTTATTATGCTCTTTATAATATTCAATTATTCTAACTCTTTTTTTTTTTTCTCCAGCAAAGGACAAAGGAGAAAAGAAGCTTTTTGGCTTCGCTTTCACTCCTCTTATGAGGGAAGACGGCACCACACTGTCTGATGAGAGCCACGAGCTTTACGTCTACAAGGTGTGGCAAACATGTGAAACACATCAAAAAACAAAAAAAAAGGAATCCAAGCTTGAAAATGTGTGGACTTGATATTTATAATATTAACTTGTATTACTTCAAGTTGTATTTATTAATCTATCAGTTTTAGCTACACTGGTTAACCCTGTCAATCTCTCTTCTGTACGTGGGTCAGTGTGATGAAAACACCACCTTCAGTAACCACGCCCTGTACCTGGGTCTGCCCTGCTGTAAAGACGACTTCAACGGCTGCCCGAACATCCCGTCCAGCCTCATATTCCAGCGCAGCACTAAAGAAACCCTCTGGATATCCACTCAGCTCTCCTCCACCAAACTAACCCAGAATGGTAATTTACGAACAATTTCCCTTCATTCATCAGTTGTTGTGTATGCTTCTCTTCATACAATAACTCTTTCTTGTTGTTTTTGTCTTGTGAAGTCGATCTACTAGCCTTGTTGAAGTGGAAAGCCCATCCAGACCGTGTAATGGATATTTTGGGGCGATTGCGGCACGTCTGTGGAGAAGAAATAGTCAAAGTGAGAGCTCTCTCTTGTTTTGTTTTTTTGTCTTTGAAAATAACACTTTTTAATTTAATTTACGTCCATTTTCTGTTTTTCTTCTGCAGTTTCTTCAAGACATCCTCGACACGCTGTTCTCCATTCTGGATGACAACACAGACAAATATGGACCCCTGGTGTTTCAGTCACTGGTTAGAAACTTGAACAAATGACATTTCTAGGACTGCGCCATAGCTTAGCAAACGTTAATAATTGACCGCTGTAATAATGTGTCCGGTTTCCATTCATCAAAAGACTCATGCACTCTGTGTGTGTGTGTGAACACCCTTAAATGTGCATGATTCATCTCTTTCACGAGTGTGTGTGTGTCTGTTTTGAAAAATGGAAGATTTCAGCTGGCGTGAATCCAGGCATTATTAGGCGTTCACAGCTGCTTGATAGTGGCGTCTCCAGAGAGCCATTAGCTTCTTGTAGTCCTGTGAAAAGAGTCAAGACGTTCTAGCCTCTCTTGGCCTGAATACATCTGTCATGTTCCTGTGTGGAGAATAGGGAACCTACGCGGATGCATTCTTCTTGCATGGATATTAATTTTGCACAGAACTTGTTGCATTGCCGTCTCGTTTCCGATTAAAGGAACAGTTCACCCAAAAATGTACTCCCAAATTTGCTCGCCAATGGATCCTCTGCAGTGAATGGGTGCCATTAAAAAGAATTTAAACAGCTGATAAGACATCTTCTAGTCTTCTACTTACAATATTGCTTCTCATCTCATCTAATTAACTTATTGTGTTATTGTGATGTTTCAATCAGCTGTTTAGACTATCATTCTGACGGCACCCATTCACTGCAGAGGATCCACATTTCTCTAGATTTGTTCCTGAGAAGAAACAAACTCATCTATATCCTCAATTTTTTATTTAATTTCTCAAAATATCTAAATGATGCTAAAATAACACTGAGACTGTACATACTGAGATTTTCAACATCAGAAATATGGATCTGACCTGCTTTCCATCTCTGTCCAGGTGTTTATTATCAATCTGCTCCGGGACAGTAAGTTTTATCACTTCAGGCCTGTGATGGATACATACATCCAGAAGCATTTTGCTGGAGCACTGGCTTATAAGTAATTCCCTCTATTTCCACCAGAGATTTTTTGTTAAGGTTTGCGATCTGAATATCGTATAACTAGATGTTTCATTTCCAATTCAGAGAGTTGATTCGCTGTCTGAAGTGGTATATGGACCGATCAGCAGAAGTTGTTCGACAGGATCACATCCAGGAAGCCATGAGGGTGAGACTCTTTGATTGTACCAAGTGTGCAGTGTAACACAAAAAAACAGTCACTATCAAATAAACTAGTATAAATGATGCATTTACATAGGACGTTTACAAGGACCTTTACAGATAACTAGCTGAAGCAAATGTTTTCAAGATTTGCTATTGACTAACTGTGTTTTTTGTTGAGATGTATTGCCATCGCTGGTTTGATTGGTGATTCATTTTGTTGCTGACAGTACCCTCATATTAAAATGTCAAGCACTATAAAAGTACAGCGAAATTATAATTCAGTTGTAGTGTGGGTGCTGCGTCAAAACGTTCAAAAGTATCCTGCCGAACACATACTTGAGTGAAAGTAAGAAAAGTTTCCACTTTTAATTGTACTCAAGTATTTAGAAGAAAAAACGTTTATCTCAGCTTCTGAAATTGGCTGATGAAAGCCAGTGGAGACTTTGATGCACAAACTGTGCAAAGCCTTCCATTTAATCATTATAATATTTAAAACTCGATGCTTTGAATAAAAAAGAATAAAAATACTCAGTACAAATTAAAATGTATGAAGAAAAAGGTTGTTTTTTATGGAAATGTGATTTACTTTAATAAGCACACGAGTCAAGTACAAGTTTCCTATAGACATATTACATTAACTTTCTTAATTTGTCTTCAAGGTACAAGAGTTTTAAAGATAAACCAGTCACAAGGGTACTTTTTTTTTATATAAATAAGCTTTCCATTGATGTATGGTTTGTTAGGATAGGGCAGTATTTGGCTGAGATATAACTGTTTGAATATTTGCATTTAAGTGTGCAAAAAAATCTGAATACTTAAATCACCTTTAAATTTGTCCAAATGAAGTCCTTAGCAGTGCATATTACTAATCAAACAATACGTTTTAGATATTTTTACAGTTGGAAATGTAAAAAATATCTTCATGGAACATGATCTTTACTTGATGTCCTAATGATTTTTGGCATAAAAGAAAAAAAAATATATATAATTTTGACCCAAACAATGTTTTTTTGGCTGTCCAAGTAACTCAAGACTGGTTTTGTGGTCCAGGGTCACATTTTATCACATACATGTTGAAAAGCTTGGATACTTGCAGATGTTGTCAGGATACACATGTTCACTTTAATTCTACCTCTAGGCTCTAGAGTACCTGTTTAAATTCATCGTCCAGTCACGGATCCTCTACTCTCGGGCCACCTGTGGGATGGAGGAGGACCAATTCCGGGCTAGCATCCAGGAGCTTTTCCAATCCATTCGTTTTGTGCTCAGTCTGGACAGCCGCAGCTCTGAGACGCTCATTTTCACTCAGGTCAGATATAAGCTTTAGAACGGTTCACATTTTATGTTTACGAAAATTTACATAGAGTACTTCCTGATATATGAGAACAATCATGTCAAAAACTAAAAGCCTAAACTTGCTTTGTTACTGTCTGCTTTTGTATTAATGATTTTCTTGATTTACTGGTTTAATTGGGGAATTAAGAGAAGAGAACAAAAGATCAAGATGGTCTAATGTGTTTAAAAATGAAAGGATCGGTTTTATTGCATTGCTGATCTCCAAATCCATGGCTGTTGACCCTAAAGCTGTTTCCTTGAGGCCCAGGTTTGTTTTGTGTGTTATGGGATTAACGCATCTGTCTCTGTCTGTACTAAAGAAGTTGGATGTCTAAGCTTTTTAGACAGCTCCATCTCAAGAACAACCATGTGAAAGTTGTCATCAGACCAAACAAGGTTTAAGATATCTGCTTTGCTGCTCAAACATATCCATGAAAAATGTTCTCTGGAGGTCTCAAATTTTAAGAACGCAATATTAAAGGGCCTTCAAGACGCTGAAGCCAGAAAACAAGTTCTTCAGATACTGTAGTATTATTTGCCCCTAGATCTTTGCATTTTCTGAAGATGGTACTTGCTGCTGTGATGCTATATTGTTAGGAATACATGTGGTTTCTGAGGTTTTCTGAGTGGTTTAAACCAATTGCTTTGGGTAGCTATGGGTTACCCATTGCTAACCTATTGCAAGGATGTTTTGGATTGTTGGTATCAGCTTTTCTAGTTGGCAAACTATCTCTTCTCTCCCCCAAGTTGCTATGCTATACTGATCCCTAGATAAGATTTATTGTTCACTGGGTAATAGTCTTATAAAGTATCACTCAGTTCCCCACAGACAGTGTGGGACAGTTTATGTGTTAAATGGGTGTCATGAATATATATATTTTTAGAATGTGGAATTCTGGATTATGTTCAAGGTACAACCAGGAACAACCAGGAACCTGTGGCTATACTTTGGTTAATCGATGTCTGAACACAGTACAGACCATCCTAACCACTATTCTTGAACTAATAGTTTGATGAAGATGTAGTCTTCCTTGGTATTTGTTGACTTAATATTTTCCTGAATTGTCCCATATTGTACCTTTGTGGAATTTTTCCATCCCTGCCCCGTATCTTTACCCAATCCTGCCCAACCTCACTGTGCCCCTAGGGTCCCCAGCCAACTACAGGACAGGCCACCACCAACCAGGGCAACTGCTTGCAGCCGTTGAGCTGCAATGCCCCACGGCCCTCTCCGCTGTCTGTAAGTAGATGCAGCTTGTTGAATTGCCCCACAGTAATGGAACGGAAACTCCCTCACAACCCAACCCAATGCCAAAGCCCAAAACATCTACCATCACATACAACCACTCAGTACCTTTCCAGAACCCCCGACCTCAACAATGAACCAACAACCCAAACAAACTGACCAACACCAACAATTGCTCCGCAATGCTTCCAGTGCATCTTCAGCTGGGTTCTTTGGTGTGCTTCTTGGTTTTGATTGCTGTGTTTGACACCAAATCTTCTCCTTCCGAACACCCCCATTTTTCACTTCTTGAGTGGCGTTGAACCAGGGACCAGAGATCACCTAGCCTGCAATGGATTGTACTGTACCACTGGGCTGTTGAGCAAAGTGGGGAAGACAAGTCCTTAGAAGCAAGAGATGTAATGGACCTTAGAATTAAGGAAAAGGCAAGGCCAAGGTTTTTGACTATATAGAGGTCTTCAACCCTGCTCCCAGAGAGACACTGGCCTGCAAAGTTTAGTACCAACCTACTCCAACCCACCTGCCTGTAACTGTAAAGTTTAGTTTGATAAGTGTTTGGGATAAACTCTATTGCGCAGTGGGTCTCAAATCTTGTTTGGCATCTCCTAAATTTCTGAATTGACTGAATCTCTAATCTACCAAGTAACCATGAGATTCTGATGAAGCCTCACTATGACTTAATCTCTCGCTGTGTAGCGGATGTCCATCCTATCTTTGGTCAACAGGCCCATCACATCTTGTTTTATCTGAAGGGGGAAACGAATAATGACCAAATTGCAAATGTAAACTTTTCTCTTCCGATCTTTTCAGGCTGCCCTACTCAACTCGTTCCCAGCTATTTTTGATGAGCTCCTCCAGATGTTCACGGTACAGGAAGTGGCAGAGTTTGTGAGGGGAACTCTGGGTAGCATGCCTAGTACGGTCCACATCGGTCAGTCCATGGATGTGGTCAAGCTGCAGTCCATTGCTCGGACAGTGGATAGCAGGCTTTTCTCCTTCCCGGGTATTTCATAAAGAATTTGTTCCACTCTCTAATGTTTCAAAGAGCTTGTCACTGGCGCAGTCATCTCAAATACTCTCAATAACCTCTAGTAGTACCTTAAGGGTACATATTACTGCTTTAAAAGCCAGTTCACACCAAGCATAATAACGATAAAGAAAATGATACCGATATAGTTGTAAAAAACCTTGGAATAACTTTCAAAAACAGATTTCAGTACTTTAATAGGTTGGTATATTAACAGTATATCAGTTAAAGTAATTACGGTATTTAATGGTAAATGTAACTTGGTAATGTTAACTGTATTTTTAAATATCGTCCACTGGTGTGGATGCTAATACTGTTAGCTTTATAGTTATCGTTCTTATCGTGAACAATAATATGCACATTTTATGCTCAAAAAAGCTATAAAGTTGTCTCTTTTAAGGGTACTGCCCCAGTGACAAGCTGTTGTACCTCTGAAAGGTACTTTTTTTGCACAGTGTTCTAGTGTAAATATCTGAAGTCTTAATCAGGTGAATTAACCTGCCTCTGTCTGTTCGTGCAGAATCAAGGAGAATTCTCCTTCCTGTTGTTCTCCATCACATTCATCTGCATCTGCGCCAACAGAAGGAGCTTCTGATCTGCTCAGGAATCCTGAGCAGCATTTTCTCCATTATTAAGAGCAGCTCATTGGTACACTTCAGTCAATGTGAATGTCACCAGAAATTCCTAACATCCCATTGATGGCTTTGGCTAATGTTTCTTGTTTCCTGTCTGCAGGAGAGCTCTGTGCAGGAAGAGGTAGAGATGATGGTGGAGAGTTTGTTGGATGTGTTGTTGCAGACGCTGTTGGCCATCATGAGTAAATCTCAGTCTCAGGAGGCGGTAAGAGGGCAGCGCTGTCCACAGTGCACGGCTGAGATCACTGTTAGTAACTAACAAATCTGATATTCTACTCCTTTCCTTCCCTCCATCCCTCTTCTTCTCCACCTGCTTGGCAGCATCCCTACTGAGGTCTTTTCTTCATCTTCTGTTTCTTTCCCAGTGTCTTTCTCTTCGTTTTTTTTTTGTCTGCCTACAGAGTGCAATAGTCAGGTTCTGAAAGTCAAATCACATGAACAGAGATATTAATTTTTAATGATAATAGATCTACCTCAAGCTCCAGCATTAATCATGCCATCATTAATGTGTGAAACTGTAAAAGCACACACGCACACACACACATATATATATATATTTATATATGGGTGATTCTATGATAGTGGGCACATTTGGTGTCGGATTTCATTATTATGCAATCAAAATATTTTCTTTTGGCAAAATTGTATTCATTTTATTTTTAAAAGCCCTAAATAGTTACTTATTTAACTCTACAAGATTCATTTATTAATTTTTTTATGTATTTGAATGTATTTCCATGAATGTTGTCAACTCTTTTACCATACCAAAGAGTTATTTTGTAGAACGTCAACACTGTTACCAGAATGTATTACTGATCTCACATTGAGTTATTTAAATCTCTTTTAATCATGTTGTCATTAGTGTCATGTATTCTTAGCATTTATGCCAGTAAGTGGAGTTTTTTGGGGGAAAAAATGTAATAAAACTTCTCTACACTATTGCCAGCATTGTTACTCCACTCTAGACACCAAATGTACCCGCAATTATAGAATTACCCATATACAGTGACCTCCACTAATATTGGCAGCCTTGGTAAATCTGAGCAAAGGTGGCTGTGAGAATAAATCTGTATTGTTTATCCTTTTGATCTTGCATAAAAAAAATCACAAAATTCGAATCTATCGCTGAATTAAAACAATTGAAAATAGGGAGGAAAAACTCATGATGAAATAAATGTTTTTCTCCAACACATGTTAGCCACAGTTATCGGCACCCAATTATTGCTATGTCCTTTTTCTAAGACAAAAAGCTTCATTTTGTGCTCGGTGACTAATGTTTGTGTTCATTTTGATGTTTGTTTTGGATTATTGTCCTACTCAAAATTGTGAATATGAATGGGAATACACTTCAGAGATATTTTACTCATAAACAATTCAAGGGGTGCCAATAATTGTGGCCAACAAGTATCAGAGAAAAACATTTATTTCACAAAGAGATTTTCTCCCAATTTCAATTGTTTTACTTTAATGAGGTTATAAGTGTGTGCATTTTTTGAATAAAATATCAAAAGGATAAACAATGCAGATTTATTTTCACAGTCAGCTTTGCTCAGATTTACCAAGGGTGGACACTATATAAATATATATGTATATAAAGATATGACAATTACTGTAACTTAAATATAAATGTAAACACGGATGCGCTCTCTCTCTCTCTCTCTCTCTCTCTCACGTTCTTGTTCACTGTTTTTACTGTCTCTCACATTCACTCACTTACTGACTGACTCACACATAATACAACATCCTGCGGGTGAATTTCATGAAAACTACACATACAGTGCATAGTTCAAGAACAAAAGAAAATCAGCCATCTGTTTACGATCATTACTTTTCTTCATTATTTTCTTTATCTGAAATATAAATACAAAAATGTTTTACTTCTTTTCATTTCTGCATTGAAATGTGACCCTAATCTTTCTCGACAGGTTTCATGAGACTCACCCATGCTTGTTTGTCTTATGTCTCTTACGTTTAGTCTGTTGTAACACCTGCTGAGAAGGCTAATATAAGCAGTAAACTACTAGAACACAAACATGCTCTGAACTGTACTCTGATGTATGGATTTTCATCCTTTGATATACTTTTGCTTGCTTTTAATGTTTATTTTTTTGATGTATTTATCAAAGAGAGCTTATAAACAGAATCCAGCAGAACTATTATCAGGAGTTAAAAGAAAGCATGGTCAGACAAGACGTTTTATTAAAAATGACACACGTGTTTGTCAACATCGTCCGTGTTGTTTTAGCAGCTGGGTCTTTAAATTCCAGAAACGTGTATAAATAAATCCTGCATCTGGATCCGTGCCCGGTTAAAATCATTTGATCACTATTTGATGGACAACTGCTGCCATGATCACTAAAATATGTTTATTGATACTAATGTTGGGTAAAAAGCTTTGACATTTGTGAGTCTGTCACATTCCACAAAGAGCCTGATTTTCATGGCATCTATGGTAATAACTGGCCAAAGATGAACAACAATTACCTAATTTAAATATGCATATTGTGCCACCTTCAATTGGATTGTGGGTGGCTGGTGAATCATCAAGAGGTTTGCACTGAAATACCCCAATCTAGTCTCATAGCCAGACTTCTGACTAACAACATGAAGTCTAATCACCTGACCAACAATTAAAAAAGTTGCGTAAAGCCAGCTAGTCATATTAGAACTGATGATTTTAGCCATTTTTTGTACGCAATATGTGTCAGTGTTTAGTGAACAGACTGTAGGCGGTCTGTGGCATGCCGTCTGAGGCTGAGACTAAGTGCCACAACTGTTAAGTGAATTCATCCCACAGTGTCTTCATGTCTCTTATTCACCCTGCTTCCCCGCTCCCTTCGGATGCGTCTAATTGGCTGTTTGATTGCTAATTAAACCGATTGATTGGCTCACAAGGACTTGCCCAATTTCTGATTGACAGGGGGAGTATGTGTCCTGTTTGCTGTCCCTCCTGCGTCAAATGTCGGACATTCATTTTCAACACCTAATGGACAACTTCCAAAGCAAAGAGGAGCTAAAGGTGAACCGTCTCATAAATTTCAGAAATGTTATCGCTCAAATGTGAAGTTTTTAAATGCTTTCTCGTAACTGAGCTTATGCTATCCTATCTTTCTCAGGAGTTCTTGCTGAAGATTTTCTGTGTGTTCAGAAACCTGATGAAGCTCAGTATATTCCCGCGTGACTGGAACGTCATGCGACTGCTGACCAGCAAGTGAGCTGCTTCCTTCCAGAGAAGTTTTTATATTTTTGGGTTTAAAGGACACTGATTTGAGTAAAACATATGAAATATGTTTGGGATAATACAATGTATCTGTGTTCAAAAAAAGCCATGCTAGTGTCATTGCATTAGATTCTATTTTTACAGCTCATGTTTGATTTTTTATAAAAAAGGTTTTTATAATGAATTTGATAAAGTTTGGGGATGAAATTGGTTAAAACTTGCAGTTTATCAAAGAATCCTTGGGGGAACAAAGTTTTGATCAGCCTCTGTGAACACAAACTTTCAAACTATTGAAAAATAGTGTATTTATACTGTTCAGCATTCTGTTTCTGTCTTAAATCATTTTCTTTCTTTCTTTTTTCTATGACCCCTTTTCTTTCTTGCAGTATCATTGTGAGCACAACCCAGTATCTGTCGCCTGCTCTCCATAAAAGCTTTACGGATGCTGACTTTGATTTTAAGGTATGTGATGAACATCAACCACGGGTTGCACCACAGACTCCCTGGTACTAAAACACACATTAAACATACTGTAAATGCAATTTTTGTTTCAACCAGCACACACTGCAAATCATATTCCACATGTACACAAACCTGCTTGATGAGCGGTGTCCTGCTGCTGGGCACGTTCTAATCCACTCTAATGAAGCTCTCCTCGCCGATCAAGACAGATGGTGCCACTAACCAGGGAGACTGGCTTGGAAAAGTTTAAATCTACTGAATTATTAATGAAGGTTATCTTTGAGAGAAAAACATGGGCCTGTCTACCAATGTGAGCTTGCACCGAGACAATGCATAGAACATCGTGGAGCAACTTAAACTGGGAATCCAATCTGAATTGGTTAAGGTGCACAGTTTGACCAGTGAAGCCATGCAAAACTTATTCAGAATATCATAAATAATATTGATTGACATTCCTAAGGTGTGCAAACTTGCGTGACCAATTAAACCCGTTGCGAAATCACAAAAGTTACAGATTCTGTGGATTTTTGTTGAAATTACAGTATTTTGTCAATCAAATAAATGTGCAGAACCACACCGTTAGGGCCATTTTTGCTAAACAGGGCAAATAAGTGAGAGAGCGCAGTTTCAAAACTGCGCCAATGTGAGGGGAAATTTATCCCCTGAAACGGAAAGTCCTACAAATGGATATTCAGTAAGGTCCCGCGGAAAAATAACTGTCTACGCCCCTCAAGTGCTAGTTTTTCACTGAGTGTCATTAGTAAAACCTGTCAGCACTATTTTGAGGCCAAAAGATGGTTTGCACTGGCGCAAGCTGTTGGTAAAACAGTGGCCCTTGGTGTACAAAAAACGAATATGGAAAATAATGGGTGGGTGTGGCTTTCTTTCTGGAAGAGGGGACTAAGACATGCCCACCCAAAAATCAATAGGTATGTTCAACTAAAAGTGGCGCCAAAGCCCCTTTAAGGCAAGTCATTGCACTCGGCGGCCATCTTTGAGACACCTCTCGGACAGCTATTTCAGTTTATTTTGACATGTCTTCACTCTAATGAATATTGACATCCTTAAAGGGATAGTTCACCCAAAAATGAATTACTGGAATGCGTCTACAACAATGTTTAGAGCAACAGTGAAAGGGATCTTTCCTTTAGTGTTCAATCAATAGTTCAGAATAGTTTGATTTGGAAAATAAATAGGAGGCGTGGTGTCCCATCTGGAGGAGGAGGAGGGGCTTAAGCTATGACACGTCCACTGAATAATCAATCAGTGCTATTTCCAGCATACTGTATATTATATTAGTTGGATGTCCATTATAAGACACTGTAGCATCACTCAACGCTGGCGTTTCTTTTCCGTCAGGTGTGGAATTCGTACTTCAGTCTGGCGGTGTTGTTTATCAACCAGCCCAGTCTACAGCTGGAGACTCTGACACCAGCCAAGCGGAAGAAGGTCTTTGACAAGTAAGACTTGATCCTGCTCATTCACACACACACACACACACCGTACAGGCACTACGAAGAACTCAACCCGTCATTGCTTCTGATGCGTTTCATTACTTACCGAAGGATAAAAATCCAAATTACTTTAACAAATGTCATGCCACAAATACTGTCAGCAGAGCTTAGGTTGTATTTAACCCAGATACCCCTTTAAATATGAAACAAACAATAATTTGGATATTGTTAATCCATGTTAAATCCATCCAGAGTACTCTTTTCTAGCCAGCTCTCCCTTCTTTTGTTGTTATCTGTTAGATGTGCATCTGATGATTAATAGATTCCTATTCCTTCAGTTATTGGTCAAACACCAAAAAGCCTCAGATGCCGAGATGCACGCAGGAGTCTAGTATGTACTGTAATATGTGTTTGTGTGTGTGTGTTTGCAGGTATGGTGATATGAGAGTCATGATGGCCTATGAGCTGTTTAGCATGTGGCAGAATTTGGGTGAGTGTTTGGATTCTCTCTCTCTTTCGACTGGTTTCGTGACTTTGTTTCTCTTTTCCTGCATTTCTCTGCACACGCACAGACAGAAACAAACATTCACTCCCTCCAGAAAAGCAGTACTGACCTCTAGAGGTGGATGAAGGTACTGCCCTGCAGAAATTCCCCCGTAACGAACCCACCATAAACTGCAGCTGTGGGCGTTTTTATGTCACTGGTTTTTCATTATTAATTATATAATTAAAAAATAACACATTTCAGATGCTCTCTATTATATAAAGCTTAAAAACATAGACCTTCAGGCTTTAATGACGATCCAACATAAAAAAAGAAAGCGTGTAACGAACGATTAGGTAACGATGTGCTTGGTTTGGCTGCAGGTGAGAATAAGATCCACTTCATACCAGGAATGATTGGCCCATTTTTGGGCGTGACGCTTGTACCACAAAATGAAGTCCGAAATATAATGATCCCCATCTTCCACGATATGATGGACTGGGAACAGAGAAAGAACGGCAACTTCAAACAGGTCCTTTATACCTGCTTCTGCTTTTCTGTCTTTTCTTGGCTGTTTTATATCTCTTCTGAGTTATGTTCCAGCTAAACAAAAGACATGGTTATGATGTATTTTCACTCTAAATGTAAAATGATAAATAGTAGATAAAGTTTGTTTCATGTAAGATCTCCCTTGCGGAAGTGAACATTAAATATATATCATTAACTCAGTTCATTTTACGGTGCAGGTGGAGGCAGAACTGATAGACAAACTGGACAGCCTGGTGTCTGAAGGCAAAGGAGACGAGAACTACAGAGAACTCTTCAGTTTGCTGTAAGTACACACACACACTGCCTCTGCCTTCTCCACTGACACACACAGCTACGCATCCAGCTGTTTAAGTGCTCTTGTTATAACCCGAGTGTCTCTGATTTGCTTTGTGCTGCGGGACTATTAGAACTCAACTGTTTGGGCCGTACCCCAGGTAAGAGGAAACTAACCAGACCGGATGCCACTCAAATGGATCTGCCATTACAAGCCCCTCTTTTACCTTCAGCCTATTAAATGACCTTCAATAATTTTATAAATACTGTATGTGTGCCATTTCTGTCTAGTCTGCTGGAGAAGATCGAGCAGGAGACCTGGAGGGAGACGGGCGTCTCTTTCGTCACGTCTGTCACGCGCCTCATGGAACGACTGCTGGACTACAGGTAAAACTGTACAAATGGGATTTATTTATTAATTTAGCTTTTATTTTTTATAGTACATATTTGTTTATAGTATATGGTATTCATTTTAATTTAAATGTTTGGGTTTTTATAAATATTTATATTTATATTTATTTTTTTATTTATTTATTTTTTATTTACTTTTAGTTTTAGTAAATTTACTACTTCAAATAATTTTATTTATTTATTTTTCGTTATATATGTCAATTTTATTTTAATTACCAACAACAATTTGCTCGCTAAAACTTTTTGATTAGCGAGTAAAATTTATTATTGTTGTACAGTATTTAACAATCTATAAACAGTATATAATCTACGAACAAATTAAGTCAAAATGATTTTGTAAATTGCATAAAAACCTGCCTAATTCCAGACTAACTTTGAAATAAGAAGTTACTCTTATATTTGTGTGCAAACGCATCATATGGCCCAGTGGGTGTGACATCAGAGAGCGTGTCTAATGTGACTTCCTGTTTCTTGCTTCGGCAGAGATTGCATGAAAGGTGATGAGACAGAAAACAAGAAGATCGGCTGCACTGTTAACCTGCTGGTGAGTTTTATCTTTCATTCAATTCTGTGTATATTTTTGCAATAAAACAAAAGGAACTTGATCCTCATATCATCTCTTTTTGCAGAATTTCTACAAGTCAGAGATAAATAAAGAAGAGATGTATATCCGGTACATTCACAAGCTGTGCGACATGCACCTGCAGGCCGAAAACTACACAGGTGAGACGTTTCTCAGAGGTACTTCACATAGGCGCACTTAAAATACAACTGCATGTGTTTTTAAAAGATGAGATGCAAACACTGGAATTAAAAACAACAACATAAAGTTACGAGATTTCAAAAAGTTAACTTTTTTAACATGTGAGGGTCGCTGTGAAATTAGTAAAGGGGCGGAGCTACAAAAGGTCTATAAAGTACACATTGTATCTCTGTGGTATTGTATCTTTTTGGAAGTGAAATAATGACGCAAATAGCAATAATTTGATGAACGCAAATCATGTTGCGTTAATAATTTTAATACTCACCTCCCGTAATGTTTGTATCTGAAAGGGAAACTCCTACAAATGCATATTTTGTAAGGTCAAGTGTCCACGCCAGTTTAATTTCGTTGATGGATAATTTTCGTCATAAAGTTTGGCAACAATATTTTTTCCATAGACAAAAACAGAATGATAACTAAAACTGATTTTAAAAGACAAAACTATGGGTTTTTGGGAATTTGGGATAAGATTCGTTTTGAAATTAACATTGGTCCATGCTTTTCGGCGCTAATTTTTTACTGCGCGTCTTGAGTAATGCCCCGTTCACACCAAACATGATAACGACAAAGATATCGTTCTAAAAATCATTCTTAGTGTTAATGAATAGCACCACACCTCAACTATAACGATAAAGGCACAGTCTGCAAAATCGTTTATTTTCAGAACTTTTCTTTCCGGCTGATGAACGATAGAAACGTTGACAGCCAATCAGAATCAATCCTGCTATCACGCGCTTGAGGAATTAAAGCGACAGACGCACTTGGGCTTATAATAAACAGACGATATCATTCGCTGGTGTGGATGCAAGTATAGTTATCGTGCTTGGTGTGAACGGGGCTTAAATCCTGGCAGTACTATTGTAATGACAAAAGATCGTTTGCGCTAGCGTAAGCTGTTAGTAAATCTGGCACTATGCGTGTTTCCTGGGATTGGAACCCATGACCTTTGTGTCGCTAGCACCATACTCTACCAGCACTACTCAAGAGTATTTGAAGGTAATAAAGCGCTGTGTCTCACAGAGGCGGCGTTCACGCTGCTGCTGTACTGGGAGCTGCTCCACTGGGAGGAGAGACCCCTCCGAGAGTTCCTGCACTATCCTGCGCAGAGCGAATGGCATCGCAAAGAGGGTCTCTGTCGCAAGGTCATCCACTACTTCAACAAGGGAAAGGTATTTACAGATAGGACTTTGTTTTTTAAGAGCATTTTACCATATTGTGGAATAATTACTATCAAATTCAATAGAAAAATGCTCATGCACAACGATCCTCCACAGACGTGATTTAGAAAAGAGCAATATGTCATATTTAGGTGACATATTGAGGTTCAATATGAGGTTCATTTTTATATTTTATTTTTTTATTTTATTAGGGGTCCAAAAACAACACTGGATCACATTGATTTAAATCATATGATTTAAAAGTTGAAAAAAAAAAAAAAAAAAAAATAGCATGTAATTAACATTTGAATGAACATTAGGTCCAAAAAAAAAAAGTAAATGAAAATATGAATAGTTCACAGTAAGGTTTGTAATATGCATTTAGAAAATAGTTGCTAATTTAATTTAATTAAATTTTTTAATTAAAAATAAAAATAATTTAAATATATATATATATATATATATATTTTTTTTTTTTTTTTTTCGCATATTATGAGTTTCTTTTTTTCTGTTAAACACAAAAATATATATTTTAGTATACTGGTCGCCATTGACTTCTATAGTATGTATGTATTTTATATATATATATATATATATATTTTTTTTTTATTTTTTATTTTTTTTATTTATTTATTTATTTATTTTTTTTATTTAAGAACTTTCTTCATCTTGAAATTAATCTCAGATTTCATCAAAAACATCTTCCTTTGTGTTCCTAAGATGAACGGAGGCCTCTCAGATTTAGGGTTTGTGGGTAAACTACCCCTTTAACTAAAATAAATGTGTGATGTGGCATTTCTTTCTATAAAACCTCGCCATGGCAGAAGCGATGGTCTTTCGCTTCCAGAAACGAGGATCTAGTTTTAAATGGTCCTGTTCCTGTTTTCTCGCAGTGCTGGGAGTACGGTATCCCGCTGTGCCGTGAACTGGCTTTCCAGTACGAGTCCCTGTACGATTATCAGAGCCTCAGCTGGATACGGGTCGGTGCTTTTCCATGTTCCTTTTTTTCAAAATGCTAATAAATGAATAGAGATTATATAACAGCACTTTGAGTGGACCGCACAGCTATTAATGTACTGTTATGTGTTGTGCTCAGAAGGAGGTCAGCGCTGTGTGAATATTTAGCTCTTTCTTTACAGAAAATGGAGGCGGCATATTACGACAACATCATGGAGCAGCAGCGACTAGAGCCGGAGTTCTTCAGGGTGGGATTTTATGGTCGCAAGTTTCCCTTCTTCCTCAGGGTGAGCTGCTGCAGTATTTACACACTCGGTTTGTTCCTGACAATTGTAAAGACTGCATTAAGGGATTGATTTATTTTTCTTTCCCTCTACACAGAATAAGGAGTTTGTTTGTCGAGGGCATGACTATGAGAGACTGGAAGCCTTTCAGCAAAGAATGCTGGGAGAATTTCCACAAGCTATCGCCATGCAGCACCCAAACCAGCCAGATGAGGGGATTTTACAGGGTGATGCCCAGTGTATCCTTCACCTGAAGAAGACAGATGCTTGTGGGGTCTTATAATGGAAAACGGATAAGGAAATGGCTTATAAATATACAAAAAAATAAATCTTCAGTCAAGAAATATTTTTGTTGAAATGCAGCTCATTTCTGTTTAAACGATTTTGTTGAAATAAATTAAAAACTATAAACTTTAAATTGATAGTATTTAAATAATATATTAAATGTATAATTTGCATGTTTTAATATAATATAATTTTTCATAAATAATTGCTAGTGCTGTTAAATAATTAAGCGTGATTAATTGCATCCAAAATAAAAGTTTTCCTTACATAAAACACACAAATGCATGCATTTTATTACTGTAAGAAAATAAATACAGCCCATTTATGTTTAAAAGATTTTGTTGAAATAAATAAAATAATGCATTAATTTACATTGATGGTATTTAAACATTAAATTAAATGTATACTTACAAAATGTGATAAAAAAAAAGTTAGGTCATGAAATAAAATTTTAAATATGTTTTAATATAATAGAATTTAATATTATTGCTATATAATTTAATATAACTACTGCATAAGTCATGCATGTATATGTTTAGGGAAATATAAAAAAAATAATTGTATTATATTTTTTTATTTAAAAAATTTATTATTTACTTTTATATTAAACAAAATGTATAATTTATTTTAGCAATTAGTTAATTGAAAATTTTTTTTACTAATTTTATTGGTTATAAACAACATACAGTTGTGCTAGCTTTTTTCACGTAGGGTTATGTATCCATTTGAAGTGCTTGTTTATGCTGCA
>JAUMHR010000082.1:10503857-10524839 GCA_032361145.1 Enteromius fasciolatus
CACACTCATCCTCACCCACCCTCTGCCCGGGATCTCCCGCTGGTTTGAAGTGGATAAGAGGGAGCTGGTGAGGGACTCGTCCAAACAAAAGCTAAATCTGTCAACAGAATGAAGGGAGCATTTTAGTCAATCTGCAGAAATTTCCAGACGTGAATATTTAATATAAGTTTCCATTAGTTTTTACACAAATAATTAAATCATTTGAAAAGCCCTCTAATTTAAGTTCATCCTTCCCTCTGAAGTTACTAGCGATGTCAGTATATTGTACAGCTTCTCTGGTGATATAGATTCAGAGTGCCTGTGTTGACGTTGTGTGTTGTAGATTGAGGTTAGTCCGCTGGAGAACGCTATATATGTGGTGGAGAACAAGAACCAGGAGCTGCGCACCCTGATCAGTCAGTACCAGCACAAGCAGCTTCACGGAAACATCAACCTGCTCAGCATGTGCCTCAACGGAGTGATCGACGCCGCCGTCAACGGAGGAATCGCCAGATACCAAGAAGTCAGTGCAAACTCGTTGAAAAGAACATTGTTTCTCCTGGCAGATGAGTTTATTGTGCTATAGAAAGCTTTTAGAAAGCTGACATGCTTTTTGTTCCCCAAATGAATGAACATCATCCAAAAGCACAGTTCCATAATAAGTCGTCGACTGTGTTTTTATGCCAGGCGTTCTTCGATAAAGAGTACATTAGCAGCCACCCAGAAGATACGGAGAAGATCACCCAGCTCAAGGATCTGATGCAGGAACAGGTGAACGCCTCCAAAACGTCTCCAGTTTAACAGCTCAGAAGAGATTCATGAACGTCAAATAATGGCTCTTATTGAATAAACCCTACAGGTTCACATCCTCGGCATGGGTCTGGCCGTCCACGAGAAGCTGGTGCATCCAGAAATGCGTCCCCTGCACAAGAAGCTGATCGATCAGTTCCAGATGATGAGGAGCAGCCTCTGTCATGTGAGACCTCACGTCTGCTTCTCATCAACAAAACCCCAATTTGCCAGTTTACTTTCAGCCCCAATAAAGTACATTTTAGCCCAAAATGATACAATATAATAACGTGTCCTAACTACGTGCAACACAGCTGGTGTTAAAATGTATCTTTTTCATTTTATTCCGATTTTTATCCCAAAAAGCTGTGATGGTGACACATGAGTCCAGTGCGCTTCACACATAGACTGAGGATACAGTGTAACAATTACAACCACTCACAACACCCTAGCAACCACCTGGAATACCCTAGCAACCACAAAGCAATGTATCAGTCTGAGAGACCTTGAGACCAACTGATCTGCAATGATATATTAGACTGGTGTGCTGGTTTGAGCGCAGACAGTGTGGATATTCAGAGTAGTGTTTCTATGTGGCCCTGCAGGGCCTGCCCGGGCTGGATAAGATGAGTCCGGCCTGCTCAGGGGCCAGCACCCCACGCGGCATCCTCGCCACTCACAGTCCCATGAGTCCTGAAAGCATCAAGCTCATGCACCGGCACAGGTCAGTCCACCTGCACAGACTCGCCACGCATGCACTTGTATATATTATACATTATAATATCATAAACTTTGTAAATGAGCTCAAGTGTGTATTAGGACAAAAAATAAACTGTTTCAAGTTTTAGAGAGTTGCTTAGTTCAACAGAAGTCAAATCGAAGTCATGCACAAAATAGAAATATATTCCACATATTTACTTATTTTTATTTTTAAAGGAGATATAATAACATAATAGGACTGTAATGAGATATACATGAGGTATTATGAGGTGTCAAAATGAAAATAAATATGCAAACTGTTTTATATAATGTATATTTTATGTTTATATATTTGCTTTACGATTAAAATACATATTTAATACATTTATTTGAACACATTTTTTTTTACATATTTTAAATAAGCTTTTATTTTTATATTTTTATTTTTAAATGACTAATTTTATGTGATTCTGTCAGCTTTAGTAGTTTTTGTTTTTTATTTAATGTTTTATTGCAGCATTATTTTAATTAATAAATATTTTTAAGTAGTTTTAGTTAACGATAATAACCTTGTTCCAAACTTTTCATGTATATTCAGAATTTTATTTCATATATTTCCAGATGTTCATTCCATATATATATATATATATTTCATTACGATATTTATTTCCTGTGTGGCACCTCATATTGCTGTGTGATGAATTTGTCCTCCACACATGTATGTGGGCTATAGACAGAGATTCATGTTTTCTATAGAACAAGCCCTTCCTCTCTCTTCACAAACACTCCTTGACCGTGTATTCCTCATAAACACGCGTACACACTCATGCTGCCCACCCTGAACACACTAGCTTCAGCTCTGCCACGTCTCTCTCATGTCTCTCTCTGTTTGTTCCTCTCTCTCTCTCTCCTCTTCTCTCTTCTGTCTCTTTTCCTCACATACGTTTGACATCTTTCTGTGTGCATGCTTTGCACACCTCATTGTTTATTCTGTTTTTTTCCTCCTGTTTTGTTCATACTTGCATGGCTGCCTGTGTTCTACCACTCTACAATCTCTCTTTTTTCCATCTTGATTGATTTTCCTCCTCCATGCATGCGTATCCTGTTCTCCACTTCTTCTGCTTTTTGTTTCCATCCCTCTCCTCTCCCTGTCTCTCTCTCGCTCTGTCTGTCTCTCTCTAGCCCTCTGAATGTGTTGGGCTCTGTCCGCCATTCCTCCTCTTCTCTCTCCTCTCACACCTCCAGTGAGACAGGAAACCTGCTCATCCTGACAGACAGTATGATGGAGCACCCAGAAGACCTCTACCGCATGCAGGTGGGCTACATTAGTTCATAATACACGCATATAGTGTACAAATTCAGCCTAGTCACCAAACAAAACACCCTAGCTTTCATTTAAGTATTCATGTAAAATATCCTAGCATAATCCCTCTGGTTCTACTTAACGCTCTCTGAGTGGGATTCAAACAAACCACAGCCTTTAGTATCGGTCACTAGTGCACCTCTTCAGGCCAGGTGAGTGAGGTTTACCTGCACAGCTATTACTAGCCGCTGTTACAATCACCCGCCAAACTTTGCTTTTAGCCGGGTCATGGCACCAATGTGGTTCTACTCACCATTTGTGGCATAGGAGGTGGGTGCGTTAACAAAGATGCTAAAGACCACAGCCTCTGGCATCAGATGCATGTGTACCTACTTAGGCCAGATGAGTGAGGTTTATATGCACAACGCTAACTAGCTGGCCACTGTTACAAATCACCTGCTAAACCTCACTTCCACCTGGGTCACGGCACCAATCTAAGCCCTTCAG
The DNA here is from genome assembly GCA_032361145.1 of Enteromius fasciolatus. Taxonomy (NCBI): domain Eukaryota; kingdom Metazoa; phylum Chordata; class Actinopteri; order Cypriniformes; family Cyprinidae; genus Enteromius; species Enteromius fasciolatus. The sequence goes on from JAUMHR010000082.1 coordinate 10,507,135, forward strand.
TTCTACTCAACCCACAGTTCCAGGTTCTTGGCTGACCTCTGACTCAACAAAAAGAGTTGTAATTTTAAAAACATAAATATTGATGTTACAAAAACCCATCAATCTGCTTCAGAAGACATGTGTTAAACCCCCAGGGGCGTATAGATTAGTTAGTTTAACGATGGATATATCCGATTTATGGAGTTTCAAAATAATCAACCAGCATTACCAAGCTTGGATCTTTAGATCGGGGAGTGAGGTTTACCCGCACAGCTCTTACTAGCTGGCCTCTATCACACAAGCAACCACCTGCTACCTTGCAGTGCCCTAGCAATGTCTGTAGCAATCAGTTATAGTAACCTATTTAGAGATGACAACATTACCACTCAGGCTGCCCTAACAGTTACCTGCAGTTAGCAATGTCATAGTTATCACCCAAACATCATAGAAGCCTAGCAACATCTCAGCAACCAGCATAACAACCCAACAGAACATAGTATCTGCTTAACAATAACCTAACACTGCTTACAATCTAACAAACATTTATGCTATCCTAGCAATGTCTTAATGTTGCATTCGGTTGATTCATTATGTCCAGTGTAAGTAACAACAGTTCAGGTGCAGACACATCAGCAACCACCCATCACCTAGCAACAGCCTAGCAACCACTCAGAACACCCTATCAACATTACATCCCCCCATTAGCATCAACCACTTACAACAGCAATGCCCTAGCAATGCACAACAATCTGCAAAACATGTGCTAGCATTGCTTAGCAACACGCTAGCAGACTAATATCATCCAACCTAGCAACCACCAAGTAATACCATAGTAACCAATAATAATATTCTTACAAAACCAGCATTAATGAACATTCATAAGTAAGCATGCAATCATGCATGATCTATATATACCTAAGCATCATTAAAAACCTAGATATTGTCTAATATCCTAGCAGGAATATTGACAACCTCACAGCCAATTAACAATGTCCTAGTGACCACCCAGAACACCATATCAGTCTAGGATCCAGCTAGCAGAAAATGTACAGTTTTCCAGTATTTTTTGGACATTTCCTGGAATTTCCTGGGAATTTTGCAATCCTAGACAACCTCTCAGAACACTGTAACATCTACATATTAACAAAGAATGCTGTATCTGATCTTTTAAAGTCCTCTTTGCTCCCAATGTAACATTTCAGCCCAGTCCATCATCATCCAGCTTGAGCTCGACGCATTCAGCTCCATCTCAGATGATCAACTCAGGGCACGGCAGCATCAGAGGTGAGCGCGAATAAGCTTTTCATAAACAATAACCTTTGGAACAGCTCAGATGAAACTTAAAAAAACTGAGATATATTTTATTTACTTCCTCTCCAGTTGGGTCGCCATCACTACCTGACAGATACAGGAACAACCGAGAAATGTTAATGCTCCTACCACCACACAGGGACCGTCCCAGCAGTGCCATGTACCCCAACATGACCGAGAATGGACAAGTGCGTCTACAGCTAATTTCATTTGTTTTAAAACCAGTACACTCTGCCAGGAAATGACAGTTTAAATTGGAAGGTGATGGCAGTAATCTAATAACAAAATAATTTTTTTTTTCATTTTCCACCAGCCTACTAATCATCAGAGGGCTCTTTACCATCAGGTCATTGGTCCCTGCAAACCTTGCAGTGACCCCAATCTCTCTGTGGCTGATAAAGGTATGACTGGGTGTGTATGATTCTCTGAACCCATTGTACTGCTCTATTTCTTCACAGTCCCCTCAGATCAGGCAGAAATCCAGAATACACACTGCCATTGCATACTGTCAGAGTAGGTACCACATTTGAGTTCAATTTAGTTAGTGTCTATGAATGCATGCAATCTGTATTTTTTCCATTTTCCAGGCTGGATAAAGCTAGTTTAGCATTAGTTTACCATTATGCCTGAAACACTTCAACACAACTCTTCTTTGTGAAGCTGGTTTGCTAAGGAAGTCTCATTGGTTAGGTTAGCTTAGCAGTCGGTTAGATACACCAGATCCAAACCTCAATATATTAAGCAGGAATTCCTGAAGTATCTGACCTTCAGATGAGGATCCAGCGGGTGAGTAATGATGTGTATGGTGATGGTGGTCTTCGTTCTTTCTGGCAGTGTTGACAGCTCCCAGCAGCTGGAGTTTGGACAGTGGCACCAGGGACACTCTGCCGTTCCTCTCTGCTCATGTCGGGAGTGTGATGGCCCCCCCCGTTCCCCCCCGCACCCTTCCTCCCGGTAAGAAACAACATCTTTGAAGAAAGGTTTCAATGAAGAGAAAGACATTTCATGAAACCATTACTTTTCTTTTTGGAATGGTTTGTAAAATAATTGTTTTTTCATCAGTTACATTGGATCTTCTATGCATGATGAGGTGCTGTGATATGTCTGTTTTGACAGACATTTGGAACATGTATCTGCTAAAGTGTGCATGGACAGTTTTGTAGGGATTTATGAAAAGATGAAGCCAATAGAGTTAGAAAATCTAAGAAACAGAGAATGCTTTTTTTGTATGCAAAGAAACTAAAAATAATGACTTTATTCAGCCATTCGTCTCCCTCTGTCTAGGGTCTTAGCGCCACTTTGGAGAACAGCTACTTCTCGCAAAGTGCTATGCTCTTCTGTTTCAGACGCGACACATGGAGATGTTTTCTACGTGTATTTTCATTTTTGGGGTGCAGTAACCCTTTAGAATATTTGGTATATTGTGAAATTCTATTGGAATCTTTATTAGAATGGACTTGGCTTCATTAAATATCATCCTCTGTTTTAAAAAGAGGTTGCTGTTGCTGCATCTTGAGGGACGTAGTTATGTAAATCACACCTCTAAGGTTAAATCCATATACAGAAGCAAACAGTAGATTGACAAATAACATTTTTACACATTATTTTATTTTAAAACACACATGCCCGTAATTTATAGGAAAAAGAACAAAATATACAAACAAACAAAAACCTTTGGTGGGATTGGGTATATATTTCTGTTGCCATTTAGATCACAGTAATATTACACATCACTTCAACTTCCCAAATGTAGAATCCTTCCTTTCAACCACTCTACATTGGACGTGTAGCATCCTCTCTTTCATTTCAATAGTTTTTTCCCACATTCAATCATTGATCCTTCGCTGATGCATTGCTCCCCATTCCTTTTTTCCCACCCATTAGTCTTCTCTGAACATCAGCTAAGTTCAGAAAGAATCCTTCATAGCGCTTGCTGAGTGAATGCGCATGCCGACGTGTGTTTGCGCGCAAGTGTGTTCCGGCGTGTGCTCTTTCCAACCCTGGTTCTGTCCAACTGTGTCTCCCCTTTAGGACACTTCTCGATGCACTTTGATGCTTTCCATCACCAGATCAACGAACTCCCTCCAGCTCTCCCCGCGCGCTCTTTAAGAAAGGTATCCTCCGCCTAGATGTGTCCTGTTAGTCCTCGTCATGCATGTCCACACTAGCATTACGAGATTTCTTATTTTCTGTTGACCTCAGATGTCCCCCAGTCAATCACCCTGAGCCGAACTGTACCCAAGTCTGCTTCAGAATATTTTTTGGTGTTTGGGAGTTCTTGGTGTTCCTAAGATGCTAAAGTGTTTTGGGTTCATATTGTAATTCATATGCAGTTATATATGTTTGCATCAGTAGTGCAATTATTATGTGTCTGTGAATGTGTGTGCCTGGGTTGTATTGTCTCTGAAGATCAGTTGGATGACAACTTGTTGAAAATGAATTTCGAAGGATTATGTAATTCAGAAAAAACTTTTACATTTGTGGAAAAATCTCCATTCTCTGTTTTTAAATGGAGCGGCAGTTTATGCACAGAGCCATAGATCACGGACAAGCTATGCAATATCGGGTTCAGTATCGCAAATGAATCACCTGTGAAACTGAACGTGATATCGCATAGCTTGTCAGTGATCTACGGATCTGTCGCTTCATTTGAAAACAGGTGATTTATCGCTAATCAACAAAAGGGCCTTACTGACGAAATGCACATGAATATATTGTGCGATAAATTGTCCAGCCCTAGCTGCTTACTATGTTTACTGCTGATGTTTGGAAATGCCATAATTTTGAGTTACAGTATTTCATGTCCAATAATTTTCGAACTTGTGAATACATTTCAGTCATGACGACTCTTCGGATAGATTGTAAAATCTTTTTTTATTGTAAATAGAACGTTTGGTCTTAGTGGACTAGATAGTGGACAATGCTACAGCTACAGAGCAAGTAGGCTTGCTTCTGTTAAATGCTTTGATCATAAAATGAAGGAAACATGCAAGGTAACAAGTAAGATACTCCATAGCAGGTTTAGACAGGTGGTACTGGGGAGGGAGTGGGCTAAGATGAGAATATGCATTGATCACAGACGCAACACATTGAATACATCCTGATTACAAAGATAAACAAAAACTTAATCTGATTGGGAACTATTTAATTAAACTAATTAGAACACAAATAGAGTTTCATGGCTGAGTGTGGGTTAGTAGACAAGTTCATAAGGAGTTGTCTCGGAGGTGGATTGAGCACCCTTGTTTCTGGGTCTTTCTATTGTCATCCAACTGATCTTAGGTTTTAACAATGAAACAAACATTAATGCAATATACTGTGTATAATCACCTCGTTTACCTTTCCTCACCAGTCGCCCCTGCACCCTATACCTGCCTCACCCACCAGTCCACAATCGGGCCTGGATGGCAGTAACTCCACCTTGTCCGGCAGCGCCAGCAGTGGCGTCTCCTCCTTGAGCGAGAGCAATTTCGCCCAGTCCTCCTCCGAGCCTCCGGCTCGAGCCGACACCTTGGACTCGATGCCGAGCAGCCAGGCCTGGACCACGGACACGGAGGAAGCCGAGAGTCCCTACCTCCCCGTACGCTACAGCGTTTCCGAGCCTGAAGTTCTGGACCCTCTCAAGCCTGCTCCTTGCCGTAGTCATTCAGCCCCTTTGGGCGTAACCCCAGGGATGCCCACCGATGGGCACCACCATCATCACCTCCATCTCCACCATCACCACCCACATGCGATACACATCACCCACCCGCACTACCACCACCACGAGCCTGCACCTGCTCTGCCTCCCAAACCGTACCTGAGGGAAGGGTGTATCCCTGAAGAGGACCTGAGGCCGGTTCCAAGGCCAATGCCCCGCAAGATCTCCCAGCCTCTGCTCACTAACAAGGAGGAGCAGGCCAAGGTGGCCTGGGAACATGGCATCAGTGAAGAATAGATGAAGAGCAAGCATAAGCTTGGACTGTTGGCTTTAGTGTGATAGGTGGTTGGGTTTTGGGAAAGTCCCAAAAACTGACTGGGTTTAAACCTCTACTCTACTACCCATGTATCCAGTGTAGGTCTTTGAAACCTTTTAAGAAGTGCTTGACATGTTGCTGAGCTTCTACATGCTAGTGAGACATTTTGTTGTGTGCTTAGTGGTTGTTGATTGGGAGTTGCCAAGGAACCTTGAGTTCAAACTGCTTGTAGAGCCCAAGCTACTTCCCCTCATTAGTATCAGTATATTGATTGGATAATACAGGTATGGTCCCGTAAGGTATGATAACGGACTTTCAGATCAAACAGGAAGCACAAAATCACATTCAGGTGGTTTTCAGGTGTACCAGATCCAAGCGTTTTGTGTCCTTAGAGAATGCTACACCTCTTGTCAAGGTCTACGACTTGTTAACACTTCATTATCATTGCAATAGTTTTGGTTTATTGATATTATACACCTTTAAAAAAAAAAATCATTGGTAAACCTTACCAATAGGCATTGTTCTGGTTGGGTGGCGCTTAAGCACTTAACCTTGGAGCACCAAATACCATCCTATGTTTGTCTATTTTTATGGAATTATTTAAAAGTAATAATTTAGAAAGTGGTCAAAAGATGATTAGATAGTGGCTAAAATTGGAATTAAGTTCGCTTTCAATTCAGATCCACAAAGATATCTCCGTTGACTAAACATTCTCATTTCTTATGACAAGAAACTTCCCAATCCAATGCAAAAGCCTCAGACGTGCTTTTTATTAACACAGAGATGCTAACACTTCATTACCGACCTAAAAACACTTAACAGAACGTCTGCTACCTCCTGCACGGTTGCGGGAAGCTTCTCCTCAAGAGGGAATCTGCACTGATGTGACAGTAAGAGGCTTTTACAATCTTGGTAAAGCCTCATTACACCCACAATATTGTCGTGCTGCGAAAGCAAATCAGCCACTCTCAACGCTACTACCCCGTTACGCTAATAACACAACAGCCAAAGCGCTGTTAAATCAAAGCCATTTCACAGATGTCTCCTCACGGTAAAGCGGCTTTCGGTCTCAGTAGGTTCCTTTGGGAATTGATTTCCGTTCCTCTGAGTTGACAGTTTTCATAAAAGAAGTATATTTTTAGATAGAGCTGTTATACAATTCCAAGACTTTAATATAATTGTATAGTATTAAAAAAAATACAAAAAAGAGAGTTAGAATAAATACATCTTAGATTATATCATATACTATATTGCTATGAAAGATTATATCACACATTTCTAAAGATGGAAACAAGGTAAGATTCACGAGTGAGTTGACTGACTTCAACGAGTCTTTCAGCTGCAGATAGATGCAAATTCGGTACCTGATGTTCTTTGCATATTAACTTTTGACGACTTGAACGTATGTGTTATTTAAAAAGCTAATTTTTATGTACAATGTGCATGTTCTCTTCAATGGTGGTAATAATATTAAGCTACATCACTTGAAGGGAGGGTCTGGTAGAGATATTGCTTGTACTGTATATCTACACATCCTCATCCACGACCCCATTAACTAGCATTTCATGTCACGTGAAACTGTTGATTATATCTGCTTTAGGCAAAACACCGCATATTGGGTCTGGAATAAACTTAAGTGGCAGGAAAAGCGTAAATCAGTTGCACCATTTTAATTCCATTTTTCGTTTTCCAAAACAAGAACTTGCATCCAAGAAAGCGACTAATGGTAAAAGCTATGTATGTTTTTTTAAACGTTATTGCGCTATTAGGCCTACACAAATGATTCGGTTAAATTTGCTTTAATATCACTTGGTTACAACAATATGTTATGGGTTTGAAAATTGGTATACAAACACAAAAGTGTATACTTGAGGCTGCTCGTGTACTTCAACACCAATACTTGAAGAATATCAAAGGAAAAAGGCAAGTTTTAGGCGATCGTACAGCATTTTTGTACTGTACTGTACTGTTCGTGGCAGTATGTATACAGAGAGAAATCTTAATGGCTGATATGACTGATGGCCAGGGAAAGCAAATACATGCACATGTTCTGTAGAGGTGGGAATCTCTAGTTGACTGCATCACTAATATTCCCATCTGTTTTCCTTCATACATAAACTCCATAGCTCCATAACCGTATCTCCGTTCTGTGTATTCATTTGTATGCACGTCCTCCTGAAGGAAAACCGGTGATGGTATGCATTTGTAGATTTATTATTGTTTTTTTTTAACTTAATTATAGGCATATAATGATGAAGTAAGAGCGTTATGTCTCCAAAGACACAGAAATGGTTTGACCGACAAGCTATTTATATTAACCTGAATATGATAAGGTTAATAAATAATTTTATACACATTAAATATCGAACGATCAGGGAAGGAACTGGAATCTATGCAAAGATCGAGTGTTATAAGAGAGAGTGTATCTGTGACGGCCCTTTCTGTGAATATTAGCACTGATAAACTAAAAAAAAGCATTAATATTTATTGTTTTGAGCATTTCTTATTATGGCTTTCTAGACATTTTGCATGTAAATACAGACTGATGGATACTGTGTGTCTTGTATTCATCCACCGTTATAATTTTGCTTGCATATTCAAGCAAAAAATAAGTTAGAATCACAATTCATCAAATGAAGGTTACTCATTTGACACAAACAACCATGTAAAAAAACAACAACGAGTGTATATATTTTACATGTTTGATATCTCCGTGGAGGCAAACCAAAAGGGTTTCGGATTGAGGGTGACATTTTATTTTTTACATGATGAGGTTGCCCTGATAAGCATCTTTAATTCAATACCTTCTGCGATAAGTGTTTTGCTTAACAAATATTGGGTTTATTTTCCTGTATTTTCTGAAAGGATTGATTGCCGTTTATTGGAAATGACCATTTCTGGGATGAAATGGGTGAGCAAAGTTCTTTTTCTTTTTAGTCTCTGTACATATGAGTAAAGACGGATACTAAACGCTCTGTTCTGCATTACAGTTCGTACCACACCATGTTTGGCTTTATTTTGTGTATATAATCCTTCAAAAGCTTTGTATTTATATGGTCAAGAGGGACAAATCATGTATAGACTGAGATTAATTGTCTGCCTTGTACTTTCTGATGTAAATGTGTTTTTAAAACTAAACTGCGAACGTGAAAAAAACTGAAAAAAAATCTTTCAATGGCCTAATCACTACAGTTATTTTGTGTATTTTGCATTGAAATCTGAAGAGCGTTTTGTTTTACCATGCAGAACTACGAAAACCTTTGTACAAGTATTCTCAAAGTATTTTTTCTGTATATATTGTGCTAGCATGAATAAATGTGGTGTGGATTTTAGATGTAAATACACGCATTTTTTTTTTCCTACTCACTTAACCGCTGTGACGTGTAATTCATTAATAATGCCTAATATTAAAGATAATGTTTTATCGACTGATGTTTGCCTTCCTTTCTTTCTTTCTTTGGAATAGAGTGTAAATTCTCAGAATACAATCAAGTATACAAAGTACATTTCTTTTTACATTATGAAATACCCATAAAAGGCCATTCTGTGGAACCCTGTTTTTACCCTGTAAATTAATTTTGAGTAATCATGACTTTTTTCTTATAAAATTAAGTTATAACTGTGAGATATCTAAATTATCTACAATTCTGACTTTACATTATGCAATTTTGACTTTTTTTTTTTTTTTCTAAATTTTAAGCTTTACATAGGCCTAAAGCTTGCATTTTTCTGCCAGGTAATAAAAAATAATAATAATAATATACATAAAAATAAAGGTAATTGCGACTTTTAATCACATAATTATAAATATCTCCAATTGCCAGTCTCTCACATATATATCTTGCAGTTTTGACAATTAGCCTAGAATAGTAAGATATGAACTTAATTGTGAGGGGAAAAAAGTTACTATTAACAATTTATTTGGTTAAAACAAGTATCCATACCAATACAAAATAGCTATAATCATAAAGCTTCTAAACTGAACAGAATAAAAACATCCACACAACAGCTATAACACGACTAATGTGGTTTTATTCTTTCTTTCTTTAATTCAGGTGTTTGAAACCAACATAGGCCTGTCATGGCGTGTTTTCAGACCGCCACAGTACTCATAATATGAGGGGAACTGTCTTCATATGTAATATTTTTAGTAACGTAAACACTAATAGCTCGTTTAGCCAACGTTAGCCAAGAGCTAACTTACGCAACATGACAAAGAACTACAAACATGGCGCTGGGGCGACCAACACGTCACCCACCTTCACAAACCAATCACAAGCCGCCAACTGGACTCACTCCCTGGATGAGCCCGTCACATCCATTCAGAAAAGAGTGCGTGTTGCGACGTCACGAGCCAGCCAATGGACGCGCGAAGAGTGGAACGGAAACCAATCAGATGGGAGAGTGGGCGGGCCCTTTCAATAGGAAGCGCTGTTGAATCTGTACATTGCGTGTTGTCGAGCCGGTATCTTTAATGATCGTTCATAACCCGGTCTAGCACTTTTTTCATAGCGCTTGTGTGGGTTTAGGATGATATATTTAGGTGGGCTTTCTGTGGCGTTGGCCCTGGCGCTGCTGCCGAGCTGCACTGAAGCTTTGAAGGATGGAGAGTGTGAAGGTGAGTTTGATTCATATATTCAGAGTATAAACGTGTTCAGGACACACATTTCCTGTCAAGAGCATCTCGCAGCTGCCTTTATTCATCTGCTTTAGTTTACGCTGCTTGTTTAGTTCATTTAGTTTACGTTTTGACCAGATAGCGTGTATTTCGTGTGTTTCCTATAACTACTTAAATTATTGCATCAGTAATTATTATTATTATTATATTTTAATGTTTTAGACGTGTTTTTGTAATAATGTATGGTAATAATATATGCAAAATTTAAAATGCATTATTTAAAAAAAGTGTACATTGATGTTTTAGTGTAAAAAACAACAACAACAAAAACATGCAAACACCATACTGTATGCAGTCGATTATGTAATGCAGGTTATTTTCATTAATAAGCACTTCAGGCACACCTGTTCAAAAAACCCTTTGGTCGTAATTGCTTGTTCTTTTATTTACAAATGCGTCAATAAATGAATAGTTTGCTATATTGTGCTACACAAATGTGAGTAATGTATTTAATAGATGTTGTTTGCGTGTGATTGTTGCATTGCAGTCTGTGTGGGTTTCCTGGAACGGTTTTACCAGACGCTACAAGACAACGACGTCAAGTTCAACAGCGACGCCATCGAAAAAGCCCTTCTAAAGTCTTGCAAAGAAGCCAAAGGAAAAGAAAACCGATTTGTAAGTGTGTGTTTCACCCAGAAATTAACATTTGCTGAAAATAGGGATGCAGATGAGTTTGTTCCTTCGTCAAATTTGGAGAATCTCACAAACGGATGCTCTGCGGTGAATGGGTGCCGTCAGATTGAGAGTCCAAACTGCTGATGAAAACACTTCAACTCTTTCTCCAGTGAAGAAGCCTCGAAACGTACCAACATATTTGTTTAGAGCTGTTTCCATGCTGCTTATTTCTCCTCTGATTCAGATGCCTATAGAAGCATCTTGAAGTTAAAACCTCTTAATGATGATTTCATCCCCCTGCAAACATGCAGCTTTTCACTTCGAAAGATGTTGATGGTGGATTATGGTGATGTTTTTATCTCATTCTGATGGCACCCATTCACTACAGGGCATCCGAGCAATGCTACAACTGATTCCTCTACATCTTGGATGAGATAGAGTTCACTGATTGTAATGTGGTGTGTGTGTGTGCGTGTGCGTGTGTGCGTGTGCGCAGTGTTATTATATAGGGGCGACAAGCGATGCAGCAACAAAAATAATCAATGAAGTTTCCAAACCGATGAGTTACCATGTGCCAGTGGAAAAGATTTGTGAAAAGCTCAAAAAGAAGGACAGTCAAATCTGTGAACTGAAATACGGTAAGCATAGAAGAAAACACTAATTCATCTCTCTAGTGCTTGATCAATATGACCGTGTAACTGTTATACCCATTGCTCTGTTTGTGTAAGCGTCCTGCCCAGCTCAAGATGTCTAATTAATGGCTCTACTTGATATATGGAGTTAGTCACAAATGTAGTGGATCTGCAAACCATTATTATTGTTCTTCTAGATAAACAAGTTGACCTGAGCTCCGTCGACCTGAAGAAGTTGAAAGTGAAAGACCTGAAGAAAATCTTGGAGGAATGGGGTGAATCTTGCAAAGGATGCGTGGAGAAATCCGACTTCATCCGCAAGATCAATGAGCTAATGCCCAAGTATGCGCCCAACGCGGCCAAGGCACGGACAGATCTGTAAACTCACAGGGAATTATGGGACCGGGGCGTTCTGGGTGGAAGATTTGCGCTGTGCAGCTGACTGACCACCTGACAGTGGGTTTGCGTTGTGTTGTCATCTTACCATGTACTCCAGGGGTAAACATCAAGAATCCCAATAAATGCACTTCCATGAAAATACAACCTTTAATTTATAACTTGCAACGTGACTAATATCCAGCACACCTTGTGTTTGCCTCCTGACGTTATGGGAAACATGTTTGACACACTAGTTTGATTTTCATTTTCTATTCTTTTTTTTGTTTTTGAGGGTATAGACTTTCTTAGTTGGGACATTATATGAAGTATAATGAATGAGAGTCTCGTCTTCAAAATGAGAGGGTCGGTTTGAGTGGACTTTGCTGTAAAATGTTTAATACAGGTATACTGTCTTTTTCATTAAAAGAAGAAAACAAAGTGGTCTTGTCTTTTTTTGTAGTTTATTGTTTTTCTGAATGAGTCACTTTTTGTGAAATTATCTTCAGGGAACTGGGATCCATTTTACTACCAAAATACCTATTTGCTATAGTAATGAAATGATTGTTTGTGTATATATATATTGTATAGTCTTTTATGTATGTCACTTACAGCTTTTGGTAAATAGAAGTTCACGCACATAATTTGGATTATCATATGAAATTCATATTTTCTTATATTTATTATTGGCTGTACTATAGTGTGAATTGTTTATATTTTACATAAATAATAATAGAAATCCATTTCAAACTGAGTCTGGAACGAATGAACACATTTCACTCCTAGAACTTTATTATTTTTTAGAGTCGATATTAATTTTCCACCACTATAACAGCGTCACGCGATGCGTCATGACGTCAGCAGAGTCCCCGCCTACTCGCGGAGCGCGCACATTCCTTTTGTCCAAGATGGCGGAATAGATGCAGCTGAGGGGACGCTAATGTTTGCCGTTTTATTTTTATCTGTGAAATCTAACATCCAGGCGACCGTTTTCCCGTGCAAACGTCAGTTAGGATCCTCCTCACGGATGTGCAAAGCCTCCCGGAGCCGTGAGAGTTCACCTTGGAGCTGATTTAATATTTTCTGCGGCGGGAGCATCACTGTAAAATGAAGCGGCAGGCCGAGCGCGACGCGAGTCCGTCCAGAACGCTCGCCAAACGCGTCCGCGAGCGGGACCGAGAGCGCGAGCCGAACCCGCCGCTCGCGCTGCTGCTCGCCGAGAGCCGAGCTTACCACAAACGAAGCCGCAGCCGAGAGCGGGAAAAACCGCGCGTCCGTGAGGAGAGAGAGAGTCTGCATCACCGCCCGCATCATGAACTGGGTCTGCTGGGTCGAGCCCCTCTCCGAACCACATCAGTCCTGCCTAAAGGTAAGACCCCATCCGCAGACACGGCGGGTGCGCGACTAGAATACAAGACACTACTTATTAGCAACCTTGGATCGCAGCTTTCTGATGAGCATGTAGAGGACGGACTGTTTCATGAGTTTAAAAAGTTCGGGGACGTGAGCGTCAAGTTGTCTCACACGCCAGAGCTGGGTCGCGTCGCCTACGTCAACTTCAGACACACGGAAAACGCGCGGGAAGCGCGTCATGCAAAAACCAGATTGGTGCTATATGATCGTCCACTCAAAGTTGAACCCATGTACATGCGGCGTCGCAGCGTCACGCCTCCAGATGTGAGTTATGTATCTCTGCACAGTGCTGCCTACACGTACAGGCAGCGGTCTCTTTCACCGGGGGCTGGGAGTAGTGCCCTTCGAGAGATGAGACCCAGGCATTATGTGGAAGGTATGGGACTCAGCAGGGACCGTGTTTTGGACTATTACAGCGCGTTGGAGGAGAGAAGCCGCGCTTATGCTTATCAGCTTCCCGAGGAGGACTTAAAGCCAGAGGACGATCAGCGAGCCACCAGGAATTTGTTCATCGGCAACTTGGATCATAACATTTCCGAGGTGGAACTGCGGCAGGGATTTGACAAATACGGAATTATCGAAGAAGTGGTTATTAAGCGGCCCGCTCGTGGACAAGGAGGTGCTTACGCTTTTCTTAAATTTCAAAATTTGGACATGGCTCACCGGGCCAAAGTGGCCATGCAGGGACGCATGATTAACGGCAACCCGATTAAGATTGGATACGGGAAAGCCAATCCGACGACTCGGCTCTGGGTGGGCGGACTTGGCCCGAATACCTCGCTGGCGGCTTTAGCGCGTGAGTTTGATCGCTTTGGGAGTATTCGCACCATAGACTATGTGAAAGGAGACAATTTTGCTTACATTCATTACGAGAGCCTGGATGCGGCCCAGGCTGCGTGTGCGCAAATGCGCGGCTTCCCTCTGGGCGGTCCGAATCGCCGGCTGCGTGTGGATTTTGCTAAAGCTGAGGAGACGAGGGCGTACCCTCAACAATACCAGCCGCCTTTGCTCCCGCCTCCACATTATGATCTCCTAGCTGATGGTTACGGACGCCATCACAGTGTAGAGCGAGAACTGAGAGCGAGGGCTCGCTCACCTTCACACCCCCTGTACGCGGAGCGAGAAAGAGAGCGCCTTTCGGACCGGGACTGGAGTCCGCCGAAAGGAACCGAACGGCGAGCTAACCCAGAGGCATTCGGGCGGCTCAGGCAGCGCAGCCGCAGTCGTAGCCGTAGCAGGGAGCGCTGGGTAAAGGAACGAGAGCTAGAACGTGGCAAAAACTGGGAGGAGCGGCGCAAACGAAGGAGCCTCAGTCCCGCCGACCGCCCCGCCGAGGAACGCGGGAGGTCAAAGCTCAGAGGCGGAGCACCGTCTACCCCCGAAGACAGCCCGGATAGGGGTCGCGGCCGCCTTCCAGACTCCACCTCAGAGCCTCTAGATCACACCCCCGACATCAGCAGACACTCCAGCGACGAGCGTCCTGCGCAGGACGAACCCGCGCATCCGAGGAAGGAGGAGCGTGACCGCAATCACCGCAAGAGCGAGAGCGACCCCGACTCGCAGTCCAAAACAGACTCCAAAAAGCCCAGCACGCTCTCTGAATACGCCCAGACGCTGAGTCGCGTGTGGCACGGTGCCCTCGTTCTTAAAAACAGCTGCTTCCCCACAAACATGCACATGCTCGAGGGGGGCGTGAGCTTCCTCCACGCCCTCATGAAAGACAACCAAGCAGGTGGCTCCAAGATCACGCAGCTAAAAATCGCTCAGCGGCTGAGGTTGGATCAGCCCAAACTGGACGAGGTGACGCGGCGCATCAAGCTAGGCAGCCCGGACGGCTACGCTGTCCTCCTCGCCGTCCAGGGGCCCGTGGACCGCGACGCCCCTCCTCCAGAACCGGGCCTTCAGCAACGCCTTCTCCGCAACCTGGTGACGTACCTCAGGAACAAGCAGGCGGCGGGGGTCATCGGCTTGCCCCTCGGCGGCCCCAAAGACCGCGAGATGGGGGGCATGCTGTACGCCTTCCCTCCGTGTGACTTCTCGCAGCAGTATCTCCAGGCTGCTCTGAAAACTCTCGGGAAACTTGAGGAGGACCACCTGGTCATAGTGGTCGTCAGAGACTCCCCTTAACACTTTCAATTCCAACTCTAAAACGTTCCACACAGATTCGATGCCTTTTATGATTTTAGGACAGATGTATGTTTTTACTTTAATACTCCCGCACTGGAGCGGTTTGGGAAATCGAATAGCATCCCCAGAGTTGTTTTATAAACGAGCAGTCTATCTCAGCAGTGTTCCAGAGTTACTCTATTTAAAGATGTTTTATATAATTGCATGCACCAACAATTTGACTGAAGTCCTCTTCTGGTGGTTCGTTATAATTGGCGTAAAACATACTGGGCTTCGTTTTTAACTGCAAATCCATCCGTCGCATTCGCCAGCGTCTGTTGACCAGCATTCAAGTGTACTAATTCGTTAGTTAGCGGTTCTTCCCATCAGCTGTCCGTTAGGTGTTTTATTTTCCCCCTCAGAAATAAAACGGTATGTTCACAACTGACAGCATCTACCTCTTTAACCATGTAACGCATCAGGTATGCTTGACAAAGTGAAGTTCGTCTTCGAGCCCAATGCATTTCTATTGTATTTTGTTACAAATATGCACCTGCAGCACTAACAGAAAGGTCAGTACTGTACCAGTCCAGACACTAATGTCCGTGTGCGTTACGAACACTACGGTTTAAGCTTGTTCTGACTGTTTGTACGCAGGAATGTCTTCTTAGGCCTTAGCTGTTGCTCAACTGCCCTCCGCTGAATGACTGTTTGCCGGAGCCAACACGTTTTAAACAAGTGCTACCAAGTCCAGTGATAATGCGTGAACCAGAAACGAGTGTTATTTTCAGAACGAGGGGGGTTTAAAGTCCGCCTGCCAACACTACAGCCCTTTGCACTGAACGGTAATTTTCCATTGTTCGTTTGTTTTTTAAACATGTTGTTGTTTTACTCTCTTATCACTCCTTTTTTGTAATGCTTTTTATTTCTAGATATCTGTATGCAAAACATGTATGGCGTTTAAAAAAAGTAAACATTTCATGTTCTTGTTTTTGAATGGCGCTTCCGTCTTTATTTGCAAAGCTGCGTTCGGTGCTCAATGTCATGATTTTGTATAAATCCCGTCTCCATAGTTACCTTTCCATCTCGGGCCTGCCTACAAAACAAGTTGAAGGTTAAAGTGGTAACCAGGCAACCACATCCATCATTAAAAAAAAAAGAGTCCGGTGTTCAATTGAGGCTTGACTGTGAAGTAGCTTGGAGTAACCACTAGGTGGCAGTGTGGTCACAGAAAAGCATCCTCAACTCAACATATGAAACCAGCCAGTTCCTGCTGTGCAAGTGGGAAGCTGCTTGAGGGAAAACAGTGAGTGCCGTGCATATTAAACGCTTGCTGAGACATCGTTGCTGCATTTAGTGCTGGTATGCAACGTGCGTGTGGTATTACCTACATGACGCTGGAAGATTAATCCTTGATGTTTTCAGAAGCTTGTTAATTATTTCATAATGCGCTGTAGTTCAGTCTAACACTTAGTTAGCTCGTTTCTCAACGTCAGAATGAGAGAAATTAACTGATCAAGCCAAATCCTGACTGATCTCCCAATGCTTACTTAACTGACCGCTCTCAAGGTGACGGGTAATTGTTGAAATTGCCCATTTATGCAGGTGTTTGTGTTTGCACTTGTCAACAGCGGTGTAATCGGAGCGGTCGCTGATATCTGCCGTTGATATGTGGTGACCCGAATTTATATCTGACTGTCACGTCATGTCCCTTCCGGAGGTTCACTATAATTACAGCTTTAAAACTCACACTTCACCTATCTGTCGTTGAACTCATTAAAGGCATAGTTGACCCCAAAATCAAGATTGTGTCATCATTTACTCACGCTCGAGCAGCTCCAAACCTGTATGACTTTTTTTTTGTTCTGTTGAACGCAAAGGGAAATATTTAAAAATGTCTGTAAGCTGGTTGATTTGGTCACCGTTGACTTCCACTGTAGAAAATAAAACACAATGTCAAAATATCTCCTTTGTGCTCGGCAGAACAGAGGAATTCGTGCAGGTCTGGAAATACCTGAGGGTGAGTAAATCATGACACAATTTGTATTTTTGGGTCAACTATTCCTTAGGACCAAAATTGAAGTATAATTTTTACATCGTAACGCGTTCAGTAATAGATCTCCTGTCACATACTGCACTCGCTGGCTGTTAAACCAACCCGAGATGTTTGATTCTTCTCATTTGAAGTTACCAAATATGATGAAATGGTAAACAGGCCAGTAAGCTAATGTCCATAAATATGATATAGAAATATAAAACTGTATACGTATATTTACAGTCTTGCAACCAATTTACATATGTACCCACATTAGCTTGATTTAATAACAATAACAAATCTCTCTCTCTATATATATATTCTTTTTGTTTACATTTTGTATGTGTACTGTGTTTATTATGTAAATGTATAAAACACACAGTATATATGCCTATTTAGAAAATATTTACATTTATATATTTTTAATTTATATAATTATATAAAATTTCATTTAATTTATATAAAATGTTTTATATAAGAATATTTAATATATAAGCATATTATACTTTTATTTAATATATACATGCATGTGTGTGTGTATATATATATATATATATATATATATATATACACACACACACATATATAATTTTGAAATGATCTAT
>JAUMHR010000082.1:10528901-10551006 GCA_032361145.1 Enteromius fasciolatus
TATATATATATATATATATATATATATATATGTGTGTGTTTGTGTGTGTGTATATGTATGTATATATGTGTGTGTGTGTGTATATATAATGTATGTGTACAAATTTGTGTAAGTTTCCTCTGCTCCAGATGAGCGGCTCCAGGCTAACAGATGGCGACGAGGGTCCAGGTGCTTCACCTCCTCCTGTTTCAGCCCGATTGATCCTGTTTCTGATTGTCCTCCTGAACCATCAGGGCCGGGGTGGCCCTCAGGGACGCCCGGAGAGGAAAGTTTAGAGGCCTTTGATAAGAGGTGAGCAGTTTGATGCTATTGGCATGAGGATCACTGTTCAGAAATGTCACTCAGGCCCCGAAAGGAAGCCTGGTGCTTCAGAAAGGTTGTGTTGATAAGCAGGGCATTCAGTGGAGCATTCAGTGTGTTTTGCATAGAGTGAATGGGAAGGCCGTTTGTACATGATGTGTGTATGAATGGCTTGATGAATGGCCTGTGTGCTCGACGGGGACCGACTCTTCTCACGAGACAAATGTTTAATCACTTAACACACAGACCTCTGGCATTAGATTGTCTGCGCTGAAAAGCCTCATTGTGGCTGATTGTAGGATTGTGTGTAAGTTTCTGTGACTCGCTCTCATGGACGCGTAATTACAGGGACTTCAAACCAACCCACACGCCTTGTGTGACGCCGGGTCCATCCATAGAAGAGCTAGCACAGGGAACCATCACTTACAACTGTGTTCAACATGTACAGTACTTCCTGTTGAAATGGGAAGGACGGGCTAAATATACAGTTGAAGCTCTATAGGAAAGTCTTTATTTTATGTCAAAGACAGCTTATTCAGCTTCGATCTAAACCGTAAAGAAAAGTCTTTAATGAGAACGTAGCTTTGGTGTTTACTTCTCAAACATATCAAGAACTATAGCAAACACTGGAAATGAAAACTTCTTCAATAATATTAAATAATTGGTTTGAGATATAAATCCCTCTTTCCTCCAGATTTGAGCCGTGTGCTCTCCGTACCTGTTTAAATCACATCAGCACGCTGCAAAAATACACTCAACTCATTAACAGGTCACCAGAAAATAAATTAATAATCCCTTTCATCTTCTTTTTTTGATCTTGGAGAAATGCAGACTAATATACAAATCTTTCATTTAGCGTTGAACGTCAAACTAGACCTCGACCTCGTGGGGAATGACTCGTAATTGTGTATCCCATGATGCCTCTTGCTCTGGCCTTGGACAAGTGTGTGTAGCACTGAAGGCAAAAGCTCATTCTAATGCAGAAGTATATTACAATCACAGAAGCATGTGAGAGTTTTCTGATTTCATCAGGTGGGTCAATAGGAACAATCAGGTCATAAAAGTTTAATAATTAGGCATCCAAAATAAAAGTTTTTGTTTACATGATATGTGTGCATATATATATATATATATATATATATATTTATATAAAATTGTTGTCATACATATTGAATATATTAAGATTATGTAAACATAACATATTTATCTTACATATTACGTAAACAAAAGCTTTTATTTTGGCTGTGATTAATCATTTGGCAGCACACATCAACACAAAGGCACATACTTCAATAAAACGTGAGCTAAAATGAAAACTGCAAATACAAAAATAAAACCCAATGCTAAATACTCTATCATCAATACTATAACAGCACTGCCGAGGGCAGGTCCAGGCCAAGGTGAAATAATCTATCATCTCAAGAAGTTTGTCGCGATGGAAACTGAAAGTTATGTTGGGCCTGCTAATAAGAGATGAACTTGCAGTTTTCTCCATCTTTCTCGTTACGTTTCAAAACATTTCGCATCGCCTCTGGGGAAGGTCACAGCGGCCCTAAATAATTCCCAATAGCTTTAGGCTAAAAATACACTCCACTTTCTGTTTAATGGGGGTTAGATGAATTTCACTTCCTTCTGAATTCAATTCCAATTTGATGTTTTTTGTTTTGTTTTGGGGTTTTTTTTTCGCCCAAGTACATGGCACAGAGCATGTGCTTTTATCCGCATGCCAAGCCCACTGGTGTTCAGCTCCCACCACAGCCAAATGGCCATCACCATATAATCACCAGCTTCCGTTTCCAACTGCTTTGTCTCCAGATTGTCTTTAATTGTCGGTAAATTGCAATTATTATTCCACTCGCTGGGTGTAGGAGGTTAGCGTTGCATAATTACTCCTGTAAAGTGTCCGTCTCGGGCCGTGGACAGTCGACATCAATGGAGGACACCAAACTCGTTTTTTTTGGGGGGGCGAGATGTCACTGATTGTCGCGTGTGGGCATCGGAGAGCTCTGTTGTGAGAGATGTATACTGTGTTTAGGCTGTCATTACACACACATCCCCACCCGTTCGGGACAGAAAACCCCGCCTGTAAGAATTTGTTTGTGTTTGAGCAGCTGCTGCGAGGTGTAAGCTTTATTCATAGCCTGCTTTCATCTCTGGCGTCGTAGCATTTGGTGGCGTGATAGCAAAGCGCCATGGGCGGCACTCTCGGCCCAGGTTAGTAAGAGAGAACGGGCGGCTGATGTGTCAGCATGTTATTATAGCGGAGTTTGTTTATTATACATGAATTTTGGCTATCGCTATTGAGATTCAGCTGTACTAGTCTCAAGGGGCTTTTCCTCAGAAATGAAAATACACCGTCTGCACTGAGTGACACAACAGAGACTTGTTCAAACAAAAGTGGGATGTCTTATTTTAGACTGCTTATTTTAACGGCCCACTGCGCGATGGCTTTTTAATTAGCTTTTGAGAGGATGCTAACCTTGTAAAAACTCAACGTTGATGTTGACAGAACAGGCAAATCTCCTAATGACTGTGTGTTGGCATTAAGGCTGCATAATGAATGCAGAGAAGAGCTGATTTGAAGATTCAGTTTTTAACGTAAGCATATTAACCTTTCATGACAGATGTAGCGTGAGATTGATGATGGTATACGGGTCTGATGAAGCAGTCAGTGTAATTTCAACAGCCATTAAAGGAACACGCTGATATTTTTTTGAAAATAGGCTCATTTTCCAACTCCCTTAGAGTTAAACAGTTGAGTTTTAGCGTTTTTGAATCCATTCAGTCGATCTCTGGGTCTGGCGGTAGCACTTTTAGCTTAGCTTAGCATAGATCATTGAATCTGATTAGACCGTTAGCATCTCACTTAAAAATGACCTGAGAGTTCTGATGTTTTTCCTATTTAAAACTTGCCTCTTTTGTAGTTACACTGTGTGCTAAGACTAGCGGAAAATGAAAAGTTGTGATTTTCTAGGCTGATATGGCTAGGAACTATACTCTCGTTCTGGCGTAATGACCAAGGGACTTTGCTGCCGTACCGTGGCTGCAGCAGGCACAATAATAATACGCCTGAATATAATCCCCAGCTTGGAAGAATACTGAAACTCTTTGTTCATTTTTAGTGAGATGCTAACGGTCTAATCCGATTCAATGATCTATGCTAAGCTACAGATAAAAGTGTTACCGCCAGACCTGGAGATCGGCTGAATGGGATCGAAAACAGTAGCGTCGTCGGAAAATTAGCCTACTTTCTAAAATAGTGGTGTGTTCCTTTAAATTGGGAGTTCTTCGTTCTGTTGAATATTGAAAAGACGTGGAAGAATGTTGGAAAACTAAAAGCATTTCACTGGAAGATCAAGTTATGACATTTTGATTAAAAATGTCAAAAGTTTTGAAAATACTTAATTAGGCTTGTTTTAATACAAGCAAGTAATAAGCAACAAGTTTCATATTTCTGTGTCTAAAGTCTGATTCAATTATGTCACAGTATTTTTTGGCTTTGAAGCAAAATTTGGCAAGCTTCAACTCACAAATTTGATTTTGAAGAAAATAAATACTGCTTGTCTTATATTACTGTTGCTGCCATTTTATGCAAGCAACATCAAACCGGAGGTCATAAAGCACACTGATTTTACCATAGTTAAGGGCCTTTGTGTCATGCCTAACCTTATCAACATCCCTTACCCATGATAAAATTGCTACAATATAATGGCCTTGAGTGGATTATTGCTTTAATAAAACACACACTGTACCTTAGAGCTTAGTTTTAATTGCTTGTTTATTTGAGGTGTTAAGCTCAAACACTTTTCAGGTCTAAACTTCCTATTTATTCACAGCAATCACACACTCTGCTATTAATGTTAATGTCGTTTCATTTCACGCAGTTGAGAAAGAACAAAAGAGACTGGATTACGTTAATACAGTATTGTTTTTATTCATTTGTATGGCATTGATGAATAAAACTAAAACAAGAGTTGCATTTATGGCAAGGCTGACAAACAAAACCTCATGTGAATCCAAAAACCAGACCTCGGATAATTCAAGCATCTGAACAGTTTGCGAACCATGTCCGGCTATCGCGGTGAAGTGTGACGGTGTTTATCATAGCCACACTGTGTTGTATAGTGTGTGAAACGGTGGTTATGTGTTAGGCTTTGGAATGGGACATATGGATATAATAGAACATATATATTTATTATACATAGCATGGTTCATAAATTCGAGAGCATCATTGTCCTTGTCTTGGTTTCCTCCTTTTGCCGATAGCCCTTTCCCAACGGTGGTTTATTTAGGGCCATCTGTGAAGCATGACATAGGATACCTCGCTGAACCGCCCCCGAGATGTTTTGCATAGACGCCAAGTTAAATTCATGCAAATGAGTATGAGAAAGACGTTTGAGAAGATCTAAACAAAACAAAAAATTACAATAAAGAAAACGATGACGAACACGAGTCAAGGTTACACTACATCTACCAAGTGAATGAATCGTGTGAGTGGTCACATTCAATTTTTAGGACTCTAGGTTTAGAAAAATAAGTGTGATTATTTCTGTATTTTTTTTTTAAAAAAAGAGAGAAAGAAAAAAGAAACAAACTAACAAAAAGTCAGTCCACGTAATATACTCCGTGATCGAGCATAATGATTACTGTAGCTACACTTGAAGCATGTTTATATGTGTATGTTTTAGTCTTTTCAAACCAGTATTGCTCTTCTGCAACACTTCCTGTTTTTAACGCCATTGAATGCTAGTGTGAGGGGCCAAGTCAACATGCAGCATTAGTTTCCAACAAGGGCAGTCACCATGCATAGTAGTCATTTTATGCCATTAGAAATGGTGAAAGAAACCCCCTGAAATCATATCCTCCATTGAAGCTAGCCAAAAGTTTCGAAACGAATTTGCTAGCTGTTTCGTATTTGGATATTTAATCACACCAGAATTCACCGTGGCACCGTACGCTTCCCATAGAAAGTAAAGAAACTCACTACTTAAACGACTATCTTGTTCGTGGTTACTTAGACGCGTGTCTTTTTCAGGACGTATGTAACCATGATCGAATGGAAGAAATGTGAAAATTTAGATTTTTACCTGCAGCCATTACAGAAAACCAACATCGACTGTAAAAGAAACACTCCGCACAATAAATAAAATAAATAACATTTCAAAACCAATGTGAACAAAACGTAAAAATGTAACACAAAAGCAAGGTTTAGATCTGTTGTCATTTTTTTTAAAAACATTTCCTATTTTTTTCATATTTTGTTTTAATACATCATTTAAAGATTTCTAAAAAAATCAGGAAGTTGTATACAGAAGCATTCACAGACATCATTGTATAAAAGCTGATACATAAGAGATTAGCATCAGTCAACAGTGTTCTACGTTATAAACTCTTTGCGGGAATATTTCGTTATTATCAATAAATAAGAGCAGACAATAAACGTGTGTAAAGATTTCGGGAAAATAGGAGATTAGGAATAGTCTATGGCTTTTGCGGCTACCTCAGCCAAACAAAAAAGTAATAATTCAAATTTATGCCGTTATTTTCCTACAGTTTTTTTTTTGTTTTTCTTTCTTTCAGGACAAGCTACTAAACCAAAATGAAAAGAAGATGGTACTGTCTGTTTCTACACCGCTACATCAGGCTAGACGAGAAGAACCCTCAAAGTATTCCTCTCTCGGAAACAAAGGAGGTACACGGGAGTTCCTCTTCAGTAGGGCGCAAACTTCTGTCGCTCTGGTTTCTTGATGCCGTTGTTGGAGGAGATCTTGGCGGTGTAGGAGGCCAAGGTGCCATGGGCGGGGACTGCAGCAGCTGTGGCAGCAGGGGCCGAGAGTGCCAGGAAAGGGACGGATTTGATTCCCAGGAGGCTGGAGAGGGGGAGGGTATAGGGGGCGCCCAAGAGTGGAGCGTGGGGCAGGCCGCCCATCGCTGCCAGGGCTGCGGCAGAGGACGATGCAGGGGGAGCAGTCTGGGTGAAGCTCATGTTGAGGTCTACAGGGGTCGACATGGAGGAGGACTGGGCAGTGGATTTGGCGGTCTCTAAACTGTACGAGGGAGGGAAGGAAGGAGGTGGAGGAGAGGAGGGTGGAGGGAAAAGGGAGGGGAGCCGGATGGAGAAGGGTTAGAAGGTTAAATAAAAGACATGTTAAACAAAAATTGAGAGAAAAAAAAAAAAAGAAAGAATCAAAAAACAGAAACAAAAAATCATAAGAGAGGTGTGTTTTGCTGGTGGTTGCAACAGATTATTTGAGGGGGGACCTTGGCACTCATGGGAAAGGAGCTGTTTAATTCAGGGTGATGGCTTGGGTAGGGGCTTTGGGAAAAGAAACAAAATGATTTCAATTTCAGTAGCATTTCCTTTTATCTTTTATAAGTCGTCAAAAAGATGCATTTGCACCATGAGTACCATGTTGACAAATGCATGTAATCAAATGTGCTCTGTCATTAACGTATATATATCGAGGGCGTACGATTTCTCAGGACATTATCAAGTATGGGGTGTGTTCAATATGCAGAACGCTCTGATGCAATACACTGAAACGAGACGTCTGTCTCGAGAGGAAGTATTCTTCGAGAGTGACACTGATTGGGGGTGACGTCTCCAGACTTTATCCAGGACATGAATAATCATGTTTGATTTTTAATGGCTTGATGGAGCTGACTCATTAAGGAAGTATTCTGATGCTAGAGTGCCTTCGGTTGCTCTGGGATCGGCGTTTGTTGCCGTCACTTGTCAAAAACCAAACTGATAGGAATTCAACTGATGAGAAACCACTAAAATCAATAATATTAAGACAGAAACAAAACAACAAAAGCTTTCCCAAAACCAACATAGCAATTGTTTTTCCATGCAGGAGTACCATATTTCAAATAAAATAATGAGGGGCTTCTCAGAGTGAGTTTGACATTCTGCGCCGGTCTGCTTGTTGAACACACCTGAGACGAGCATAAATATTTCATTCAAGACCCAATTATTGCTCTCTTGTCAACCTGCTGAGTCATAATATGCTAGAAGAATTAATATATATTATTTTGCACATGGCACCGCATCTGTTAGAAATACTAATTTCTTTGCTAGTCAGTACAAAAATGCGGGAATAAATAAAGAAGCCACTCATTTGGAGTTGTGTTTCCTCATTATAATTCATTAATGCATAAGCTCGGGTCCACAGAACGCCTTCTAGAAGTCTTTTTGTTACTGACTTGAACTTTACTAACAAGATTGGCTAGAATAGTTCAGATTTATTATTGGTGTTTTGCAAATTCCCTATTTTAATTACACTGACGTTAGAAGAATTGTATAAGCCTGAGTAAAGTACGAAACTATTAATTTTGTTACATTAGCAAATTAAATTTTGCCCAAGCATTGATGGAAAAGTCTTCGCCGAGGAACTGAGCTGTCAGGAATTTACTGCTTTCTTTCCTGACACAACATTTGATCAAATTGCAACCACATAGATCTCGTGGGAGAAAATTACAGTCTGTCTATGAGGCAGCCAAAATACTGTGCCTTTAAGCTCTAACAAGCTTCTGGCTTGAAACTTGGCCAATTAATCCCTCAGCCTGGCTTCTTCCTACCACATCTCCTCGATTTGTAGTTGTGCAATGCTTTTGCTCAAGAGTGCTTCTTTTGGCCGGCAAACTATGGATTGGATTGAAAATTCCCAGAGGTTTTGTCAGGGTCTCCTACTTCAGGGTCCATCTAAAGCATTGCAGTGTAAATTATGCCACATAAACACGTGGAGTGGTCAAGTTCAAACACCCTAGGTCTGTTATGATGGAATGGCTTCCAGTGCTTACCAAGATGTGATGAGATACTGGGCCAAGTTGATGCTGATTGGGGAGCCCGTGATGGTGACGTGTCGGTCACTAGTGCTGTCCAGTTGACTGCCGATCTTGATCTGAGCCCCTGACACCTGGCGGATCTCGTTGATTTTTGTACCCTGCCTGCCGATTATTGAACCAATCAGCTGTCAAGAAAAGAAAAGATATAATAAGTGCATTTAACAGCTATTCCTTGGCTTTATTTCCCTCTAAGACAGGAGCGTCCAATCCAGCCTCTGGAGGGCCAAAGTCTTTACACCTGAAGACCTTGACTAGCTGGTTCAAGTGTGTTTAATTGGGGTTGGAGGAACAGGATAGCACACCACTGTTCATGGTGCAATATTGCAACAGTTTTTAAAGAAAACTAAAATCATGTGCCTGCTTGGTAGTAATTCATAAAACGTGGCATACACTTGGTCCTATTGGCCAAGTCGCTATTGATTTCAGGGACAGTGTTCGCGTTCTGATGCCTGTATCTAATGTGTTTTTTTTTTACATATTTGAGGCCATCCAGCATACCAAAAACCTTCTGTATAAATCCAGATTACTGTACCTTCTGCAGAACATGCCTACAGCTTGAAAGAAGTGGACCAAGGGGGTTGGGTGACCTTAGGGCTTGGTGTCAAGCTTAGACAATGATAAAGTGGAGTGACCCCAAACTGGGATGAGTTAAAGGTTTGTCATTCAAATGACTGACAGCTTGTCTTTTGTCCACTCTGTATCCCAGCCCCCAACCCTCACTTTGAGTGTGAGTTGGATTATGTGAGCAAGAATTGCTCCACAAAGCATTCCTTTCCTCACGAGTCATATGAACGTCAAAGCTCCTGATTCGTCACACCGCTCTCCCTGGTGCCCAGGGGCTATTAATGGCTCAGCTGATTGTGGCTAAGTGCTTATAGTCATCCGCCAGGTCTGATGTAGAGGATTCCAGCATGTCCTCTGCACTGCACCACATATTTGCCCACTGATATCCTTCATTGTTTGAACTCTATATATTATCCATCCTCCAGCATCATAACAACGAAACAAA
Organism: Enteromius fasciolatus; assembly: GCA_032361145.1. Lineage (NCBI taxonomy): Eukaryota > Metazoa > Chordata > Actinopteri > Cypriniformes > Cyprinidae > Enteromius > Enteromius fasciolatus. The sequence goes on from JAUMHR010000082.1 coordinate 10,538,059, forward strand.
GTATCAACAGCACAAACCCCTTGTCCAACCGTCAAGTTTTCCAGTTCCAAACAAAAATGTATGTTTTATGTATGATGCATGCTTGGGGTCAAATCTGTCTGAAGCAAGAGACAGGTATGTATACCCTAGTCAAGCTGAAGACGGGTCTATTTTAGGTGAATCTACTTCTTAAGTGTTAGTTTCTAGAGTATGCAGAGCAGGTACGCATTTCTTGCCAGCTAAAAATGGTATCACTGATGGTTGAGTCCACCTCAGTCTCACAGGCCGGTCTCCACATCCACCGCTACGCTCTAGAGTACTGATCTGATCGCAAACTAATTGCTACGTGTTTCTAGCGGTTTACAGGGATGGTTCACCATGGAGAAACTGCTCCTCTATAGAGAGAAACCTGATTGCGAATGATAAACAACTTAGTCTGCCAGGCGTTTGATGTCTGTTTGATGTCGCCTTGCCTTGGAATTGCATCGCTGTGAGGGAATTTCAATAATACATGCTTTCCATTGCCCTGTTTATGGCTTAACGCAGGAATATGAATGTACAAGCATGCTAAATCAGCCCTTGATTGGAGAAATGGGTGAAGTTTCTTTGAAGTTTACTATGTACGTAGATGTTTAGAAATGAGGTCTAGCACCTAATGAATGCATTCAGGAAGTCAACATTTATTTGAAGCTGTTGTCAATGCGATAAGAGCTGGGTTCTTGTTTGTGTGCATCAAGGTAGTCAGTGGCTTTGCTCGTATGGAATCACTCTGGATAATGCATCCACTCAAAAATGCTGATGTAAGCGCTATGTAGGCTTCACACTCATTTGTATAAGAGCACTTGGCTTGTGCAACTAAAATATCTCAAATTTCAGGGCATGTTCTAAGGATTAATTGTTGAAACGATCATTAACTAAATTTACTAACACCACAAAATGTATGAGTAGTAGTTCACAAAGGACATAACAATGACTTTTTTACAATTGTTTGAGATAATGGGTCAGTCAGACAATATACAAACTTACGTGAATAGAGCCGTTTTACTAAAAATTGTTATTACTAGTTGGGCATGAGGGCTTAAAATAAGAAAATGGGAGCTGAATGTATTGAATATGGTCAGAGTCCACAGCTGGGCCCTTAGCCAGTCGATTAATCCTGTGATCTCAGAGAGACGTGGAGGCGAGAGGGAGCCCCAGTCAGAAGGCATGAAGGGAACGTCCCGTTGGCCCCTGGGGTGCGGGGTCTGCACCGCAAACTAGAGCTCTGACAAAAGGCTTTGGCTTTATTTACCGTCTCTGTTTTGACAGCAGAGGAGTGCTAAGCATGTCAGACGCCATGACAGGATTGAACTGGATCTTGTGAAGCTCTTCTAGCAGAGCAGGGGGTGGACAGATAAAAAGACACAAGTCTGTGTGTTTGAAAGAAAAGTTTTCTGTATGGCCAAAGTGTGCCATGAGAGGTGCTCTTTTAAAAACAACAGGATTTCTAGAGTAAGCACTCAAAGATCCGACTGTCCTCAAAGATTTAATAATGTCTTTGCACACAACATAGTTAAGCATTATTACTAAAGCAAAAGAGCTGTTGGACAGAATGTCAATAAGTAGCATGAGTAATGTGATACTTGGAAAAAAGAAATTTTTGCACTTACGTCATTTGGAATGAGAAGTTCTTGTGATGCTGTCTGGGAACTGGACTCAATGCCTGTTGGAAGAGGTACCAAGTTAACAAACCATAGGACAATTCAGTGTGTGCCATTTTCTTTCTTCCCCTTTCTTTTTGTTCAGCATTTGTGTTCTTCTAAATTTGACAGAAGCTCTTCTGAACGTATGTGGACAAGAGTAATCTTAGGATGTGTTATTTTCCCCCATCATGCACAGCGCATTTTCTTTCTCCCTTTATACTTGTCTGTTCGGTGTAAATAACAACCTAAAGGAAAAACACTACAATAGTTCAGGTGAATCTACACTGATACCAAAACCAGTTTTACTGTAACTCATTCAGGCTATAAAAATAAAAGAAAGGATTTTACCAAATCTCCGCGTACACCTGATGGCATGAGTTTGGGGAGGGATGACCTGAAATTGTTTTACAATTTTTTATGATTTGTAAACCATAAAGGTTCTTATGAAAGCCCATTTCCTCCAATGAAAAAAACACACTTTTTTCTCAGAATTGTGAGATATAAGCTTGCAATTGCACGTTATAAATTCACAATTGTGAGTCATAAAGTCCAATTTTGAGTGGAAAAAAGACTAATGTTTTCCAAATTGTGAGTTTAAGTATAATTACTTAGTTTATTAAATTACATATTCTGACTTTATAACTTGCAATTGCAAATTTATTTCTCACCATTCGGTCATATTTCTCAGAATTGTGAGAAATAAATTTGCAATTGCAAGTTATATATATGAACCGGGCTTCCACAGATTATAGTAGCAAAAAAAAATGGTTGTACCAGCCTAAAGTGGTCAAGCTGTTTCAGAATATGATTAACCAGATCAACTAAGTCCCCATTAATTAGTTAGACTGGTTAACCTGCAGGATATCCTCCCTTCCTGATAGCCACTAGTCCAACTTACACTAGGTTACCTCACAAACTATTACATGTATAACACCTTTAGCATAAAAGAGCTTCTTAGCCTGATCATAGGCCAAAACCTAGGCCTGTGGATCAACGTTATTTTACCCCAAAATATTCCTTCAAGCATCTTCTATTTGTTAGCGGGATGCTATCAAATAACCGCTATTAACGGGCACAGAGGTAGCCTGTTTCTCTTTCCATCTACTTCCTGTCTCAGCAGGAGGCCCAGACCCAGCAGTGCCTCCCAACCCAACAGGGGCCTATTTAATAGACTGAAACATTGCCTTGACTGATGAGCTTTTTACCTCAGACATAATCGAATTCCCCAGCCATATCATGATAGGATGTGCTCTTGTAGTTTTAGCAGCAAGGGCCAACTATTACATTTGTTTCGACCACTCAATTCCTTGCAGGGGCTTTTTGATTCTCACATTTGCTCCAAATGTGCTTATTTACGTAATATTCAGCAGTCTGTTGGCTTTAGAGGGCCTACACAACAAAACCTTTGGCAAATGTTGGGAAACTCCATACAACTTAAAAGACATCACAGAATAACTTGGGGTGGCTGTATAATTGGATGTCTGGTTCTGTGCAAGAAAAGAAGAGAGTCTGTCCTTTTTCTTTTAGCTGGGCATTTGTCATGCCTCTGAGAAGCCCCAGGAGCTGACTGTGGAGCCTTGTAAAGCTTGGCCCCATTTTTGCCGCTGTAATCTGCATGTGCCGTATGCTCCATGGAGCTCAGGTGTATTACCTTGAACTTAGGTGGCCTCTGGGTCTTTGGGAGGTCTGTTTGATTCCATATACTTAAGCTTGAGTTCTCAGGTGTCACATCCACACTCACTGTACAAGAAGATTTAGCTCTGCTTAAGCAGACTTGTGCTTCTGGGTAAATACAAGTTGTTTTCTCTATAAGAAGTTTAGGCCGATTAGAAGTAGACTAAAAGTTAACCAAGTTGAAAAAGAACCTACTTTTTGCAAAAAAATATCATCTCTGCACTATATTCCAATGAACAATTCAACAGGGGAATCCTGCTTGTGTGACCAAGGTGGCAACAAGCTGATTACAGTCTAAGCCACTGCCTAACCCATAATTTGTGTGATCTGCCTCCAACCCTAACCATTATCTTCTTCTTCAAAGAGAATCGGATTGGCAAAACGTACCAGACAGAACTGGGGTGGCCGTTGGTTGAGCTATGGGGGCAAGACCCTGCTGCATGGACAACTGGTGCAACTTGGCCAACTGAGAAAAACAAAGAAAAATGTCATTTTAATTGTATGAAAGGGTTTTATTATCAGAAGACACCGCTGAGAACTGAACCATACCGTATAGTTCATTCACAGTTGTAACAAGCTCGTTCAACTAATGGAAGTATGAAGATGGTTCTTACCTCTGAGTGTGGAATGCCGTACTGGTTTTGTACAGTATAAGCCTGAAAAAGAGTGATAAAATTGATAGATGCATATTATTAAATATTTTTAAAGCTCCACGTATCTATTTAACTCTTTCCCCACCATGGAATTTTGTGCTAATCCATGTTTTCCTCGGTTTACGGTAAGGGGTGCTATTACACAATTTCTACAGAATCTTCAGATCAGAAAGCGGTAGAAGCTATTATCAAACATTTAACAGCATATAAATCAAAATGTTACTGAAAGAACCCTCAAAGAGGTATATAACTTTTGCACATGCTAAACATCGAAGCTGTTAAATTATAAATGTATGCTGATATTTAATTGTTGTTTGCCAATCATCTCTTTTCTGTTGCCTGATTTTAGAAGGTATATGGTCATTTGTCAACTGGTCAGGCCAAACTAGGGGGTCCGTGACCCTTCTAGACCACCCTCCCACATTTAAAACTCCAAAACTTTCTAAAGGGGACAGATGTGAAACTAGAAGATCTCTGAATCAAGGCTTCTTCATCAAAGAGAATGAGAAGCCAAATAGCCAGACGCAAAAGCTACAGAGAACGCTGTGTGCTGCTCCCAGAGGTTCTCTTGCATAAGCCTGTTTAAAAGTTTAAACACGTGGAAGAGAGATGGAGAGAGAGTGAGAGAGAAACTGAGGGAGGATAAAATGGAAAATAAAATAAAATAAAAAAGCTCAGTGATGCAGAAATGGCAGTCCATGTTGAGGAGCAACCCTAGTTTGTGTCTCTGGTAGCCAACTTAATGAAAACGATTGGCCACGGCTCTCAAGGCAAACATTGTTTAGGGGGGGAAAAAACATGACCCTTCTTTGTCAGGACAGATTTAGCTTGTCTCCAGAGGTGAGCTCAGAGTTTGTTACGTGACTGGCACCCCTACCCTTCAATGTCTCTGATAGACTGCCATTTTGTTTTGCTATCTTTATTGTTTGTCCTCCTGTTCCTTTTCAATTCGTACTTAAAATGTTAAAAATACAGCTCGCTTGCTTCCGTGGAGCAAACAAAAGGGGTTTGCAAACTAGAAGGTCAAGGACAAAACCGCTAACTAAGACGCACTATATTCTGCTGCTGCGTTCATACCAGACGCGAATGAAGCGTTAAGCGCTAGTGATTTACATGTTAAGTCATTGACGTGATTAGACATCTTGCAGCACAATTTGCGCGAATAAAGCGGAGCGAATGGCGCGATTTGCCCAAGTTGATAAGTCTGAATTCTGGTGAAAATTTGCGCCGCATTAACCAATCAGGAGCTAACTCTAGTAGTGACGTGAATACTAGCAAGCGGAGGAATTCCGAAACTATGGAGAAAATCATTGTCATTGTATGTGGAGGAGCTGTACGACACATCTTCGTAGAGTAAACTCAAAATGTTCCAGCGTCCAATTACGCATGAATAGTCGTGTCTGGTGTGAACGTACCATATGACTTCTGAAGTAAAACAACCTCTTTGTGTGAGCAAAAACAGCAATTTGATTCCAACTGACGATGCGTCTGGATCTGTCATTTGAATGCGAATTAAAATTGAGGAGAATAAAGTTGGCTTGAAATGAAAATCCACTATATCTATATTCCCCACTGAACAATCGTCTTTGTCAGACGTTGAAATGACATCCCCTGACAAGCCAGAATGAAAGTTTTTTTGACGTCTTTTTATGATGTCTTTTGGACGTCCAGTTTTGGTACTGGACGTCCAGTGACGTCTTTTGGTAATGTTTAAATTAAAATGACTTCCCTGGTGACGTATGCAGTCCACCTAAATCTGCACATGTAAGTTTACGTTCATCTACCTCCCCTTTTGAATCCAACGGCAACATCTCAACATCCAAAAAATAATTAATTTCACTTGGATTTACATCAGTATACGATCGAGACAACACTACTCAACTTGTCGGTCTGTTTTTGACTTGGAATATAGCGCATATTGACCTCTTTAATGCCAATTTATTTCTGAAGCCTGAAAGACCTTAAAAAGGTTAGGCGTAAAATGAGGGTGAAGAAATAAAGCGGGATTTCATTTGGGGGAACTACTGTATTACTTGGTTTCAAAAGCTTGGAAAGATACTTGTGCCTATCGGGTAAGGACTTAAGGTAGCAAAAAAAGGAGGCGGAGCTTTCATCAGTTCAGTCATTTCCATATTATTTCTTTCCTTCCTGTTCTCTGAGCTCAAAACGCTCGTAAATAATGTAGAAAAAGCATTAATCGCCTGGCTGAGCCACTTAACGCTGCGTAATCCTTATGCACACACACACATACGCGGTGCCTTCATTAGCGAGAGCCGTGGTGATGTTGTCAGTCCCCTGTCTCCTGGCAGACAGCATTTATCTCCGCTCGTTTAAGAGAATGTCAGTGCTCGGGCCTGACACCTCGTCCTTACAGCTCTCGAGGTAGAGTGTGTGTATTGGAAGGTCACATGGTTCCCCTTTTTAGCCTTCACATCAGCATTAGTCAGAGGCGGCTGACACTTAAAGGAGCAGTTCACCCAAAAAAAGACAATTTCCGTCATCATTAATTCACTCTCAAAACACAGGATGATTTCAGTAATATGCATGCGTTTGTTTCCCTGGCAGTGACCAGGGAATGTCAATCTCAAAAAATGCAATATATTTAGTCCATAAAAGTCATGAAACAGTTTTGTATGAGGAACAGACCATAATTGTAGTTGTTCGGCTGAAAATGTTTGCCCTGCGCCCTGGCTGTTTATCAGACCTGGAATATTATATGTCATTTTATTTGAGCACAAATCTGCGCTTCTAGAAATGAGATCAGCTAAGACATTCTGCTAAACGTGTGTTTTAGGATTCACGGAAGATTTACAATCACATAAAGGATGGCAAAGCTATTCTTTTAGTAAATATTTCTTAACAGTCTTAACCTTAATATCGTGTCTTCAGGCCATGATAACTGCTGACTTGGGAATGGGGATGGGTGATGCTATCAGCTTTTCCTGTTAATCTTCATAGTAAAACTTGTCTGCCCAGAAGACCCGAACATTATTTTGAGAGATTATCAGTCGTTCACACTATCATAGTATCCTCAAATGAACTTCTAACAGCAGCAGAGTATACTGCAAATGAAACATCCAGAATAAAATAAGCACCTCATACTGTTCAAGAACAGTGATATTTGTTTCTGCCCTGTAAATTATACACTTTAAAGTTGTTTGCAAACATAGAAAATAAAAACTATAATTTTGGTCAGTTCCTCACAACATTTTATAACAGGGTGCACGTTGTATTCATTATTTGAGCTCGTGCATGCTAACATAGAAAAGTATGTGCTTTGGGGAAAACTTTTCTTTATTGCGAAATCTTTTAAATAGTTGTAAATATGATAGGGCCAAAGCCTTGGGGGACACCGTATATTAAATGCCTGTAAAGCTTACACAAATGTACAAAATTAAGTCAAAACTCGGCTCTTAGCAAAACTCGATGCAGTTGCAGCGCATGCCTGAACTGAATGCCTCATGTCTAAAACAGTGATTGCTGTATAGTCTCGCTCCCTTGCTCAAGGGGGGAGGACACTGGCTGCAACATGCGGCAGGAGGAATGATAGAGGGGAACAGAATTCCCATCTCCATGCAGAGCGAAAGAGGCAAAGAAAGAAAGAATGGGAAGCATGGCTCCCTATATTATCCTTCGTGGATAAATGATACTCACTTGTTGCAGATCCAGCCCTCCCTGAGCCACTGAGAAAAGCGGGTGAGACGCAAACTCTGATGTTTCGAAAACCTTAAAAAGGCAAATAGGGGACAGGGACACAAACCAAGGCTATGAATATAGCACCAGTTCTGCTATCATTACCATAAGGCGTGATTTGAATACAGACAGAAAAGTGTTAATAAAAAAAATGAAGCAATGAACATTCATTTCATTATTAGACATTAATCTTACTCATCATGACAGACAGGTAAATATATCAAACAGATGATGCATCATAAACGCACACGTCAAAGTTTTGCCAGTCCGATTAATTACACCATTGGTGAATGAGTTAATGGTGAGGAATATTCATGAGCCTGATTGATCTGAACGCTACTGTTATTCACGCATAGGAGTGTTAATAATGAATAGCTGTGTCAACATGAATAAACATAACGGCCTCTCCTACTCTCTTCTGGAGACGTGTTAGAGAATTATGTGAAGTGAGTAACGGCGCAAACGATAGATTAAAGAGTGAGACAATAGACCTTAGTCAGGATAGACGGCATACTTCATTTGATGGGGACCAAAACAAGGCTGTGAATGATGGAAGCGCAGTTTGTTCAAAGGCCATTAAATCCGACAACTTAAGTAACAACGGTTTTACGAACGAATTTAGTCGAAGCACTGAAAATATATCTTCCAGGCAAAACGGCGACTCGGAAAGCGTTTCACACACAAATGTGTACAGCTCGTGTTTCTGGTTTTGAGTTTACTTCCATTCCAGCGTGCCAACTTCATTTGTGCCAAATTAAACATGCCGTTCACGCTGAATAAGGTCTGTTGAGGCTGTAAGAATGTCTCCCAATATGATATCGGCTGCGTGACAGATTTATAACAGTGTAACCTAATAAATGCAACTAAACCTTAGACATATTTATTCATGTTCGCAATACTTTGTTCATGTGACTTCAGACCTAGCATTAATGAGAACACACAACAAACAAGCTTAGAAATATTTCATAAACACAGACTGTCCCGAACAATACCCTTCATTGATGGACAGACGCATTTTATTAAAGGAAATGGAGGCAGCATACTGTCAGCCGTGTGGCGCTTTATGAAACTCTACAATATGAAGTATTTTCAGTGCACACAGCGTAGTTACCAGTGGAGTTGGTGTTTTCGGTGATGTTAATTGAATATACTTGATCCCAGCACTGATTATGAGGGTTATAATTGAGGCAATCAAACCTTGTTCACACACACACACATATATATATATATATATTTTTTTTTTTTTTTTGGCGCATAAAACTATTACTATATACAGAAAACAAACAAACCTTATTTAAATACAGCAATACTTTAAAATGCACGCGTTGATACAATTAAATACTGACAACCTGATAAATTTAGCACCACGGTGAGAAGCCATAATAGGCATCCACAGTGACAGCTTGCTAATTTCAGCTGTAAAAGAAACAACTCTCTTGGCATCATGATGACACCTACGTCATGACTGTCACGATCGATGTAGCTGTACCAGACATTGACTATACTGTCTGAACAAATGGATTCCAATTTCATTCCTTGCGAAATGTCACTTCGGACAGCCAGTCCTGAAGACTGGATTTAAAAAACAAATCAGATGTGTGTGAAGTGTGAACAAGGCCTTGAAGGAACAGTTCGCCCAAAAATGGACTACTTTTGTGACTGTGTTACTTGACTTATTCGCTTGTGTTATTTAGAGTGGCCAGGATATGCTATGTTGAGTACATTATTAAAAAAACTTACACTAGTACACCTTAACTAAAAAAAATATTTATAACACACACCAAAAAAGATATATCCATACATATTATCTTTGAAATCTACTGTTTTAAAATAACGTGACAAATTGACATTTCCAGTGAAACTTCACACGAGACATCATATTATTAGGAAATCAGACTTACAGACTTTTTTTGTACTTCCTGAATAATTGATTTTGTTGATCTGTAGGGCGCCTTTTAAGTGTTATGGATTGTATAAGAAAAGCAGGATGCTTAGTATTGCTGATGAAAGAACAATTTTTTACCTGATTTCCAGCAAGGAGCACCGCACCTGGAGCAGGAGTGGGGCGGTACGGAATTGTAGCACCCTTTGGAGGAGACTGCAAACACACAATGATTAATTTTAACTCCGAACTTTACAGATTCACCCTCAATATTAAACTTAGACTATCATTCTCGGCTCATTCGGCAATAGCGCTAAACGTCTAGAACGAATCAAGGTTTCTCCTACCTAAGGCATTTGCAAAGTCATTTGGTCATATTATCTTAATGACTGGAAATGCTGACACGGTGCACAAATGCAACATTTATCGATTGGCTCTTCATCGGATCACTTAAAAGCATACCATTATCCTCTCACAGGAAGTCATTTGGCCAAATTATTTCAGAATGCTATTAATGCTCGCTCATGTTATCCTCAGATGGAAAACTTGCAACGCCCTGAGCACGTTTTCTTTCAGTAGCATCACAAGTATGTTGTTCAAACCTACATTTTAACTTCAAAAATTAATCAAATGCATTTACAAATGCATCACTCTTGGCCTTTTAGCCCGAGACAAGGTGTCATCTGGGCCTAAAGGACGTCTTTTATAAAATAAAACACAAGTTTGGTGATAACTAAGTGTACCTGCTCATATGTAATTTGATTAAGAGGTCAGAATGAGGCCAAAGTGATGAAAGCCCAGTGAAGCGCAACCAAACAAAAAGAATCTTTTTAAATATTCATTGGCTGACTTTGCATAATTTGCATCCTAGAGCAGTCAGACAGCTGAGGATTCCTGAAATGGGCAGTGAAGCCGTCAACAATCTGCCCCTCATCCAGTCCATTAAAAATTAAACAGAACGAGCAGTATGCATTCAGCACAATCCCACGAAATTTAAAGTATAAGCTATTTTTCTCAACCATTTATGTGCAAAGAAACCCATTTGAGAGCAAATGCATTTCACGCCGTTTGAAAGCTGAGAGACCACATTCACTGATCATTACTGTAATGATTTTTAACATGCAGTTAGTTAGATCAAGTATCTTTGGAAAAAAGCATTTGACATGCAAAAAGCAATAAAAATATCTGTTTAGGCTCCAGAAATGTATCGTATCCATTTATCAGCGCCACCGAAAACCAGTATGTGGTCTTTGAAGCACAGAGGCCTTTGAAGTCTTGCAGATTAGGGAATATCACACAATAGTCATCCACAACAGTTTTTCAAGGCCGATGCATGCATAAAAATCTTGTGTTAATGAAGCCAAATGGATTTGCTCGGAGTCAAATTACCTCTAGTATTACAGTGCAGATGAGCTTGACACACTGGATGATGGCGTCCTGACTGCCAGATATCGTCACGCCTCTCTCTGTGGAGTTAGGCAGAAGATCTCCTGCCACCTGTACCTGAGCCCCTGTTTTCTGCCAAACCAAGGAAGAACAGATCATTAGTACTCTGCTTTACCTAGGTCAGATCTGTCCAATCCTGCTCCTGGAGTTTAGCTCCCACACACCTGTCTGACAGGTGAGACCTTAAATAGCATGGTTAGGTTGAGATGTCTTTATTTAGGGTTGAGGTTCGGTAAGAACTTGATCCTCCAAAAGCAGGATTGGACACCACCCTAGGTAACGGGAAATGACTAACCCAAACCTTAAAGAGATCATTTTCATTTTTGGGTGAACTGTGGGATTAATTATTTCCAAACCTGTAAGACCTTCGTTCATCTTCAGAACACAAATTAAGATGATATCAGAGAGCGATCTGACCCTCCATAGACAGCAGTACAACTGAAATGTAGTAAAAACATCGGCAAGACAGTCCATGTGACATCAGTGGATCAGCTTCCGTTTTGCCACGTTACAAGAATTCAGTTGTGTTGCTGTCTATAGAGGGACAGATGGCTCTCTGATATCATCAAAAATATTGGAAAAACATTAGGGTGAGTAATTAATGACTGAATTTTTATTTTAACCCTTTAACAATGGCACCACATGGATGCACCATGGTACTCATGAATGTGTGTCAAAGACTAACATGGAAGAATAAAGTATGTTTGTTTTCTTTGTGCACAAAGAGTATTCCCGTAGCTTTATAAAATTACAATTGATGTCACATGGACTATTTTAATAACATCCTTACTACCTGTCTGGGTCTTGAACATTGTGTTGATATCTATGTAGGGACGAGAAGCTTTCGGATTTTATCAAAAATATCTTCATTTGTGCTCTAAAGAAACAGTTTGTTAGATTTAGATAACACCTAGCAATTTACCCCTTAAGTGTTGCTAACTTAAAATCACATAATTTACATACATTTATAATCAAAACCCTTGAATCCATGGTTAACCAAACCCCATGAAGCAAGAGGGGAGGACTAATATATCGAGACGCTCTGTTTACTTGGTTCTGCTAACTTGAAAGCCTCCAACAACCCAGCCCGCTTCAGAACATGCTTTCTTGCTTTGATTAGCTTAACGCATTTGATATTCCCCCAACTCCAACAACCTTCCCCACACCCCTGCAACTGCATTACGGAACACTCCAAATTTAGCATGACAGACCATTCACCATTACCTCATACCATCTTGACAGCCCAGAGACCATAAATGTAAAATAAATGGGCTTTTACTGGCATCCAAACCCATGAAATATGCAAGGGAACAAACAGTCCTAACATGGACATCCTGGGGAGGAGGAAAGAAAGATAGGGATATGGAAAAGCACTCACCTCTCTGATCTCTTTGATTTTGGAGCCGCCCTTGCCTATGAGGGAACCGCACTGGCTGGCCGGGATGACCAGCCGCAGCGTGACTGGAGGCTTACTGGTGACTGTGCCGTTCGCCACGAGAGCAGCCAAGTCCTTGAGGGCCAAACAGAATGGATGACGCGTTAACGGAAAGTTGTGCTATGGCCTCTCTCAAACGAGTAAGGATTTTGATTCCGAGTGATTGGGAACCATGCTTAAAGATCCATTCTGGTAAGTTTTAGAACTGAACCTTCAAGTGAATGAACCCCAGGTTACCCCCCGGGGGTACTGACCCTGTGATATCCTCATGCTCCCAAGACTTAACCTTAATTTTCTAGAGGGAATCAACAACTCTGGCCTTTCCAAACACAAAACAAGCAATAACCCATTTATTTCTTACCTGATGTAGGTAAGAGATCTGAGGCTTGGTTGTAAACAAGTAACAGCATTACTCAACAAGAGTTGGGGCATGACGTGAATTAATCTGGCAATTCCCCTTTGAAGGATGTCCTCATAATTCACAAGGATTGTTAACGCATGTTC
>JAUMHR010000082.1:10551106-10561472 GCA_032361145.1 Enteromius fasciolatus
GGCATGACGTGAATTAATCTGGCAATTCCCCTTTGAAGGATGTCCTCATAATTCACAAGGATTGTTAACGCATGTTCTTTGTTCCAAGGTTTGAAAAAGCCATTGTGCATCGTGACCCTTCGTGGCTTTTGATTGCAATCTGATGAAATGTTCTTTACCAAAGCCACTTTAATCAATTTCCCTATTCAGAGTTTGCAGATCGATGTGCCCCGCTATCAAAAGGTTATAGCTGACTGAACACAGTTGCACCGCCGTCGAAGACACCCATTGATTTTTCTGACCAAATTAAACGATATTTACCCACCTGTCATCCGCACTTGTCTCTATCAAGATATGACGTGTATTTGCAAGGTGCGAAAACAGAACCCCATTAAAAAAAACCCCACATCTTAGCTTTTCAGAAATGTCTTATAGCTAGGAGGACAAACTCTCATATTCCTGCCACTACAAGAAATCAGCTTCAGCGTCCATTATTCACCCAGTGCAATTTCCGAGGCTTTCTCTTTAATTAAACCAGGTAATAAATATCAGGCCGAATCGTGGCCCACCACTGCTGCAATCAATTAGGGGGGAGCAGGAATCTTGCTGGGTTTGAAATGTAAATAGCGTGTGCTGTCTCTCTGCCCATCAACCCAGACCTCACCTACGTGAGTCGAATGAATACGCCTCAAGTGGCGTCTCGGAAAGTAGAGCTAGTGAGTCTTTTTCTTCTCTGTTTAGTGTTTCCATCAGCGCTAGGGGTTTAGAGACGCTATTGTTGTGTTCTTTCAACGTCTCGCGCCGAAACCTCTAGAGAACAAAAGGGAGGTGGAGAAAAAAAAGAAATCTGTGCATCTTTTCTTGCCAAGGCTGTGGAAAGGAATATCCAAATGTCTGACTGAAATTATGTTCTCTATTTCTTTATGTTCCTAGTGCCTCTGTAGTCTTTTATCAGTGGAATTAGGAGTGATATCAATACGCCTCATTCTTAGGAACAGTGACTCAAGGATGTCCACTCTCCTGATTCATTCTTGATGTAGGACGTCACACAAAGCCTTTACCCCTCATCCCTCTCGTCTCATTTAACAACCCTCCTGGATAATAAAATATCAATTTAGATATTACTCTCAGCAGATTGACTCGGCCTTATTTGCATATTAGCTGTTGAGTAAGGGGGTCCTGACTTAGAATTTATGACAATTTGTAAAGGCTCTTGATCTGATGCAACTAAGGAGCTGCAATCTAAAGCATATGCAACAACAACTCAGCATGTGGGTGAAGTCAAATACAATTTCTGAAGCAAAGCAAGAAATGTTTAGTGCCATACAAGTGCCTTCTATTGTTCTGTTACCACAAACCAACAGCAACAATACTATAAATAATAGCATAAAAGTACAAATAAATGACCCTTACATTTGATTATTATTAGCATTATTATTATTTCTAATGTGAATGAATTCAGTTTTATATTTATTATTTTAACATGGCTTCTGTTACTGATTCAAAATTACATTATATATATATATATATTTAGTAATGTAATCCATTAGTTTTATCACGTTGACTTAAATACCATGCTGATATGAAATAAAATGTCTTGTTAAAGTGCATTAAACATTACATTACATCAAGGTATCCCCAACTCAGTTTTGAAAAAAATGCAAGTGGTTCATGGGTTTAATGAAAAGCTGATAAAATTATAAATATGTAAAATGTAAATAATTAATTTTAAAATAACATCAATTCCATTAAATCACTTACTAAAAAGAAATAATAATTTGTGTACCTGCACAGAGAACTGTGAGCATGATATTTAATTATTCAAATATTTAGTTTAAAATATTAGGTGTACTTTGAGTAAATATATTGGGCGAAAGGCTGACAAAGAAAAAAGTTTGGGAATGCTTGCATTACATAATATTACTAATATTCAGTTTTACATTGTTTGCCAAAATGCACACAAAACCATGTGAAATTATTGGTGAATAAGACCTAGTGTCTTAGTGTCTCATGACATGTCTTGTGAATGTTTGTCTTAAAATCCCCCTGACTCTGTTCTTTTCTAGTCTAGACTTTCACAGTCTTCTCTCCAAGCTCCGGAATTCTTTGTCTATTCTGTCAAATATCATCCGAAAAACTCTGAAACAAGGCTTTTAGATGTCCTCCGTGTTCTCAGCTGCTCAATAGAGCTCCTTGTAAAATTCAACCAGGAATGCTCATCCTATGCTCGGCATAAATAAGCCCCGCCACCACCTTGGGGGTTCTGTGGTGACTCTTCTGTTATGGGCACGGAAATGGGGCTTGTGCGGAGGACAGGGAGATTCCTAACAGATGTTTAATGAATGGCACCCTGCCTGCTAAGAAAGGATATCAAATGCATAATGGATTTAGCAGGAGTGAGAAGATTCATTATTACTTGGTGGGTGTAGAGCTGACATGCTGCAGGCAGACATACACACCTCATCGACTGGCAGTTATATAACTCTACTGATGCCATTAATGAAAATACGGATGTGGGACGCCTACGCATGTATGTTTCTATAAACGACTGGCTATTTGCAGGTTTACGTTTGGCTGCCTGTATGACCTCCCTGCAACACCTGGACATGCTCCTGATGAGGTGGAGGATGGTCCTCCCAGACCTGGACTAAAGCATCCGCCAACTCCTGGACAGTCTGTGGTGCGTTGGTGGATGGAGCGAGACATGTTGTCCCTCAGCTGGATTCAGGTCTGGGGAACGGACAGCCAGTCCATAGAATCAATGCCTTCGTCTTGCAGGAACTGCTGACCAACTCCAGCCACATGAGGTCTAGCATTGTCTTGCAATAGGAGGAACCCAAGACCAACCGCACTGGCAGATGGTCTCACAAGGGGTCTGAGGATCTCATCTCTGTATCTAATGGCAGTCAGGCTACCTCTGGCGAGCACATGGAGGGCTGTGTGGCCCTCCAAAGAAATGCCACCCCACACCATTACTGACCCACTACCAAACCGCTCATGCTGGAGGATGTTGCAGGCAGCAGAAGGTTCTCCATGACGTCTCCAGACTCTGTCACATGTGCTCTGCGTGAAGCTGCTTTCATCTGTGAAAAGCATAGGGCACCAGTGGGGAATTTGGTGTTCTCTGGTAAAAGCCAAACGTCCTGCACGGTGTTGGACTGTAAGCACGTGTGGACGTCGGGCCCTCATACCACCCTCATGCAGTCTGTTTCTGACCGTTTGAGCAGACAAATGCACACTAGAGTGAAAGCACCGCCAGCATTCAGAAGTGACCAAAACATCAGCAGAAAGCACAGGAACTGAGAAGTGGTCTGTGGTCACCACCTGCAGAAGCACTCCTTTATTGGGGGTGTCTTGTTTATTGCCTATAATCTCCACCTGTTGTCTATTCCATTCACACAACAGCATGTGAACATGATCGTCAATCAGTGTTGCTTTCTAAGTGAGCAGTTTGATTTCACAGAAGTGTGATTTTCTTGGAGTTACATTGTGTTTTAAGTATTTTTTGAGGAGTGTATTTTCCTCCCAATTTACTAAGCTAAACAGCTCTGAACTACAGATCCCAGCCCCAGACTCATGCCATTGGTTTGAGTTAAAACTGCTGTCAGGCGAGAAAATATTTGAAGTACATGACACACATCAGCTTCTAAAGTCCCATTGCGACCTGGGAAGTCTAGCACTTTTTTCTTTTTTCTTTCAGGGAGCTGTATGTCTCTTTCAGCAATCGTTCACCGGCATCACCAAGGGAATGTAATATGTAGGGGCTCAAATTATATTTCTGAGGTTATCCTACAACAGATAGGCACCCCACTGCTATGGGACCGACTGACAATGTATGAAAACTACCCACGACTCCTTCATCCAGCTGTTCTTACAAACCATGCCTAAAAATTGCTGAAATTCAAACACGCAGAGTTAAAGCATGTTCATGCGTTCATCCTGACCGCTTTATCTCTGCAAATCGAAGAGGTTTCTGCACATGTAGACTGTTGAATATGTGCATTTCAAAAGGTTCTGAATAGCAGCAAGTAATTACTCATTGGTATCATACAAAAAAATCAATCAATGTTATGAAAAAGGCACAATAATACTAGTACATGTTTTACTGTAAACATGTCCAAATCTGACGATGAAACAAACTCATGATTATCTTGGATTGCCTAAAACTGAGCACATTTTCTGCCAATTTTAAGAATTTTTTGCTAACGTCAGTTATTTGCACACACGTTTGACTATGTTGAAAAATGTAAGTAGATTTAAGATAGCATTCAGTTATTTTGCATAGGACATTTTTTATCCATTTTCCATTATTGCCTTAACCAATCAGGCTGTATTTTTATGGGACCGTTTCTCTAACATTGGTGCAATGACATGCATGTTTTTATGATATTTTATGCCGATTGCTCAGCATGCTTGTATATGTAAGAGTGGTGTTCCTGTACTTACCTCCTCCAGTTTGATTGTGATCATAGTGAAGGCTCTAAACACACACTCTGTGGCGCCCGTGATGGTGATGATTCTCTCCGGGCATGAGCCTTCTGAGATATTGATACGTGCACTGCTCTGTAAGGACAGGAAAATAAAGGAGGTTGATAAAGAGAAAAAAAAAAAAGAGTAAATAAACGAAATAGTATGCATTTCCTCTTGTAGTAGTTCTGCTAAAGTGCATAGGAAAGTTAGGGCCTTGCTTTTATTGTATTTTAACCTCAGAAATGAAATTTGCAGGAGGTATGTGTGCATTTATAGCCACACGAATTAATAAAAATGTATTTTCTTTCTACATCAGGTAGGATGCCAGCAGTACTTGAACCACCATCTGCTTTTTAAAGTCCAAGTTGGCAAAAACACCTTAATCCATAATGAAGAGTAACAAATAAAAAAGTAGCCTTATTCAGCAATGTAAGAAAACAACAAAACATAACACACTACAAGACATTCCTATCCAGACAGGATTCGATTTCTCAGAGGACGTGCAGGAAAATACTAGGCATTTTGTATTCTGTATTTTTTAACCAGGGTTTTGCGAGAAAAGCACAGGCATGTTCGATTCGGATGGGATTAAAATCGTACATCAGTAAATCACCAATTTACCTGACCTCCTCAGGGAAACTAGTTCCGCCTGCATAGGCCTTATGCTAGGTGTGCGTATCGTGCGTGTTTTGTCCAAATGTGTGGATGTCAAATCTGGACCGAGCTGCATGATTCATTCTCCTGCAGGGCTCTGACTGTCAGCTTCATTTACACTGATCTCTCTATCAATCATGCACAAACGCATGCAAATGCAAGTGAGTTTAGTCAACGGCGTATTGAAGCTAAAGTAGATCTTATATTTTTTACAATTTGTATAATATAATAAGTTGTCACAGTGTAGTTTTTGAGATTCACAACTATATGTGCCGTATGAAAAAGAGCAGCATGAAGATTCAAAAAGAGCAAAATATCTCTTTTTTACATTCCACACAAGAAAGTGACATGGATTGGATATGGCTCTTTCGTTAAGCTCCTGCTAATGAATAGAACAGTAGTACAGCAGGCAAAACATCCTGTGATAATTCTGTTTATGACATCTATCGGGCCCAGGATTGACCCCTGTGGTGTCCCAACTAATGCAATAGAGAATGACTCATGTGCAGGCTAGTGTTTACATTTGCCACCACAAAACTGATAATTAGGTTGAAAAAACACAATCGTTTTGACATTTTATGTTGCGAGGAAGCAAAAAACCATTAGGTAGAGGTTCCTGGGAGCCAGAGAACTAGATACAAGGAAGAATCTCTACTGATCAATGAAAAAGAAAAGAAAAAAAATATATATACAGAATATATATATATATATATATATATATTTTTTTTTTTTTTTTTTCTCTATACTCTCAAAGGGACAAACTCCCCGACTCCTGGGTTTTTCTCCTTGGTAACCTACTTAAAATCTTTATCCAGAAGCTATTGTTATTAGCAACTACCTTGAAAATACCAACGCATTTATATCAAACTAATGAAGTAAGAGTCCGCAGCAAGTGCGCGTCATGCGCCCTTGAGATGAAAGGCTTCATTTAAATATTCATGTCTTCTGCAGTCTTTCAGCTTTAATGTGGAGGGCATCAAGTGTTTTGAGGATGTATGTGGGACGTAAGGGCATTTCGGTTTCTTCTCCATGTGGTGTAGTGCTGCACTAGCTTCAATGCAATTCCGTCTGTACTGCTGGGAAGCTGAGAAAGACAATATTTATGAGTAGCATGTAGCTTACCTCCTCTCGTATCCTTTTCACAGTCTCTCCTTTCTGTAGGGGAGAAAAAAAAAAGATAATAAAGCACTTATTGCCTTTGTCTCGCGTTTATTTGCGTGATATGTTGTTTTCCCAGGGTGACTGTCTTTCACAATGGCTTATAGCGGAGGATAAAGTGAGTTTGACTAGTTGAACAGATAGCACAAATTAATATCAATTCTGCTTCACTACACAGCAATATGGCATCTGCATGGATAGGCCTCAGGGGAACAGGTTTTCCAATCGAAGGCCCTGCAATTGGACTGACTAAGGAATCAATAGTCCATGAATCACTTAGATAGCCTCAGATAGTGTCTCGCTATCTCCGACACAGAAGCTAACGTGTGCGGCATAGTCATGACTGCAGATCCCGAGACCTGCTTTTGCACGCTTGACTGGCGTTTCATTGTCTTTAGATGGGCTAAGAGGATGATTGCATATGTCATAATAGAGGTGAAAAGAGGCTTGGGTGGTTTTTAATTTATCAGGGAAATTGACATTTCAGAAAAGACATTTTCGAGATCACCCATAAATCTAGCATTAATAGGAATACAATTTCATGCCACAAAGTTTTTTTTAAAACATCAAACTATAAGATGCTTATTAAATAACCTAAATATAACTTAACCAGTCCATTTCAGAGTTGAAGTCATTTGACTGAACAAAAACTAGGCTGTGGAAGACCAGAAGTGCATTTATACTATTGAACAACTCTTGTTAATAACATAATAACTATAGTATATTGTTGGGTCGACCTCGTCCACAACCTCGTCCACAACCTCCCCCCAAAAACCGCCGCTTACGACGACGACGCCATCGTCCATCGCAATGTTTCACATTAGACATGGTACGATGCCACATTGGTCGACATCGCCCAACCCTACTATAGTATATATGAATTACATGTTAAATGTTTCGTTAAAAAATAAATCTAAATAATTACAAATTTCGATTGATGGTGACAGTTTATGCAAGAATGCTTCATGAACACGTTATGAATGAAGCCCATTGAACGCTTGTACTTCCAGTCATTCCAAGGCCTCGTTTTCATTCATGTCAAATTAAGCATTGTCCACTGTGGCTGAGCTCTCTTACTGCCTATAATTTACTATTCACCTTCAATCCTTTCTCCTGAAGATGCATTACGAATAGTAATTGACTCTAGGTCGCCCCTCCCCACGAATATCTCCAGTGGAGATTTGTGATGGAGAACCACCGGTAACTGCACAGATTTAAGCTAGGACTGTGTTTAATCTATGTCTGAGAAACCAAGCCTTGGTTTATTGATTTCGCTGTGGGGAGTTATACACCACAGGCCTTCATTTATTTACTATGCTTCAGAGGAAAAACAAGAGAGGGAAAAAGAAGACAACAGAGGATGTCAAAGCATAATTTAGCTGATCTTATACTGGAACGTGATTGAGCATTATGATCATCATTCAATCATGTCACCCAAAAGCCTTGGGACAGATGTGTATGAATTCAGTCCTTGGTGAGAGAACATAATATTCAAATTAGCTTGATGAAAAATCTAACTGTGCCTTAAATGAATGCATCAAAAGGATGAAGGCTTTTTAACTATTTCTTTTTGATATAGCAATGTTACACTTTGATTTAGGAACACTGCCAGTACCAGGAAGTGCAGCCGGAAACATACTCTACGCAAGTATTTAACTGATTGGCCAACAAACTAAAAGTGTGCATAACCCCAGAACTTAAAGAAACATGTGTGGCTTACTTTCCAGCTCCCCTAGAGTTAACCAGTTGAGTTTTACCCCTTTCGAATCCATTCAGTCGATCTCCAGGTCTGGCGGTAGCACTTTTAGCTGTAGCTTAGCATAGATCATTGAATCTGATTAGACCGTTAGCATCATGCTTATTTAAAATTTTACACTTCTATAGGTACTAAGACCAACATAATATGAACATTTGTGATTTTCTAGGCTAATCACTTTACATCGGTCTTAGTACACGATGTAACTATAGAACAGGCACGTTTTAAATAGTTACAATATCGAAACTCTTAGATCATTTTTAAGCAAGATGCTAACGGTCTCATCATATTCAATGATCTACGCTAAGCTACAGCTAAGAGTGCTACCGCCAGACCTGGAGATCGGCTAGGATTGTTCTCCTGAAAATTGACTTTTAGGACACTGCAACAGTCTACATTTTTCAATTGTTTTTGTCCAAGAGTGAGCTGTGTTTTCACAAAGACGTCTTTGCAGCAATGGAGCTCAGAGCGGTCTGTATTCGTCCGTCTGGCTCTTGTCCTGAGGCCAAATTCTGGCAAAGGCCCAGAGACCTATTAGCAGGCCAGTTCTGAAGAGAGCTTTGTGTCACAAGAGATTTATTTGGAGCCAAGGAAATGCCAACAACTGTGTGTATTTGTGCGTGTGTGTGTTTTGTCGCTCCAGGACCCAGAGTTGGCTGAAGCGGGGAAAAAATCCAACAAAAATCATCTCATCAGTATCTGACACACTGTTTACTAATCATTGTGACATCTACATCGGGCCTCTCCAAGTGATTGTGCCATGTTTAGACAATTGCACTGGCTTTAGGGATAAACAGAGCTAGCTGTAGAATTGAACAGCATAATATATCCAGGTCATTAATACATAAGATGCACGACTCGTTGCATTTAACAAGCCATTGGCTAGGAAACATCAAGTCATATAGTGTTACATTCTGTAGGTTTCTAATCTGGGCTTTTGGATTGTAACCTAAAGGTCTGTGAGAAAGATTGTGAGAACAATCTAATACAGAGAAAAAACAAACCCAGTAGCGACAAAAATCTCAAGACGCATCCACCAAATCTAATAAGTCAACAGCGGGGACAACAGGAACAAAGAGATTCGCTCACCTTGCCTATGATGCTGCCGACCTCCTGCGAAAAGAGAAACAAAGCAAATGTCAGCTTATTGATTACCAAGCTCACTCCCCACTCATCCGTCTGGGTTTTGATGAGGTAGGCTGGGTTTTGGAGAGTGTGTGCACTCAGAGATCACGTGGAACCATATTAGATCAGGGCCCTACAGGATCTGGAAGCACTTGGTACCTTTTAAATGGCCCAGCTTGGGTTTAAAGTCAAAACAAAATGCTGTTCATAACCCATTTGATTTATGTGACCAACATTTCAGGACAAAACTTCCATCGGGATTTGATTGGATTGCGAAAGTTACTGTACACTCTTAAAAACAAAGGCTTCGGCAGTTCCATTTAGAATCTTTAACGCAAATGGAACCTTTCCATTCCATTCATAGAAAAAAGGTTCTTCACTGTACAAAAAAGCAGTTCTGTTCTCAGAAAGGTTCTTTTTGGGAACCAAAAATAATTCTATGGTTGGGGTCCTCAACTCTGGACCTCGAGATCCACTTTCTGGCAGAGATTAGCTCCAACCTGTATTAAACACACCTACTTGGTGTGTAACCTTTTTTGTCTACATGGTTCCATTAGAAACCTCTAACATCTGCTTCACAAAAGGTTATTTGTGGTGATAGCAGGTTCTTCAGATTATAAAAAGATAACGAAGAGATGGTTTGAATGAATAGTTCTTTGTGGAACCAAAATCTTTGACGCACCTTCATTTCTAAGAGTGTTTGTAGCAATCCTGAAGATCTTGATTAGTTGCTTAGGTGTGTCTGATTATAGTTAGAGCTAAAATCCGGTCCGTGATGGCGCCTGTGTTTGGCATTGCCGCGGTGGCCGGAGGCTCGCCTCGTTTGATTTTATTTATCTTTTGTGCCTTGCTGTTTTTAAGTTTGTCCACCAATGTTGTGTCTGCTGCGTGGGTATACGATCGTCAAGCAATGATTTTAATTCGATCATCTATGATCAAGTGTGCTGGCGTTTGCACCTGGAGTGGTTTGGATGTTTCAACCCTGTACCGCTGTCCACCTGCATCGGCTGCCTGTACGAGGGAAGGAGAGGGTCTCATGAAACGCACTAAGAAACGGCGGAGAAGGAGAGGAAAAAGGGCCGGGAGACAGGTGCACCTCAAGAATTTCTTGAAGTTGGAGCACTGTTATGCTGTTTCCAGACTGCCATGCCTTCGCTCCATTGTTCCGGATATCCCCAGTGCTCCGGTTTTTCCACCACTGAGAGTTTCTCCGAGAGTCAGTGA
>JAUMHR010000082.1:10604128-10620140 GCA_032361145.1 Enteromius fasciolatus
GTGGGTTAAACAGTTATGCCAGTTAATGATTTAATAACATATTTTCCATATATTTGTTTTTAGCAGCTTGCCCACCTCGTCAGTAAATCACTTACCAATTTTTTTATAAAATTACGCTCTTGACGCCAGTTTGTTCTGTAAAAAACTTTCTTATCTTTATTAAGTTTTTATATTATTTTAAATCAGTGCTTTTGTTCATCGTTATGTCTGTTTGAGGGTTTTACAAATAATTAACCAATGAAAAGCATTCAAAAGAGCTTGTAATGCCAGTTGATCCACAAATTATCAAACCTTATAACTCTAATAACTAATAACCATTAAGTATCATTGAATCATTTACTTAACAATTTTGTTTAAAAAGACAGATTCATTCAGGGACCTCTAATGAATGTTGCTTTGAAAAATGCAATAGCTGTGTCTTTATCAATAATCTAAAAAGTTAATTGTGAAATATGTATATATATATATATATACACTTTTTTTGTGCATTTGTTTTGACTTTATATGTATATCATTTTGGGGGAAGATGCAATGCTAATTGTTCCCATGTTGCAAATAGATCAGCACGTTCTGGCCATTCTCCTGTCACAAATAGATACAGCTCAGGTATGATTTCTGTCTGCCTCATAATACAAAAGCATTGATGTGCAAAATCAGCTTCATCTCTGCTGCAAAATACATTTTAGGCAGCATAATAATATTTCATATCGAATCAACAACCTCTGTGTAGCCTCTTTTTTCATCTGGTGTGGGCATGATTGGAAAGTCACAGACTTTATTTAAGTCAGTGCTGTTTAAATAATGGGTGACTGATCTGTTCTGATAGCATCATGGATAACAGGGGTACATTAGTATGTAATTATATTATTTGAATACAAATAATAAAAGGTAGCTAACCATATCACTTCTTTATTCAATCGGCTGTGTTATTTTTCATTTTTATTTTATTTTATACATAATTTGTTCGTTACTTTTTTATTTGAACTTTTTTTACAAAAATTATTTGTTATTTTTTATTTTATTTGTACATATTTAATTTTTTACTTTTTATTTTTATTTCATTTTTACTTATTAGATTTTTTTTACATAATTTTTTAATATTTTTTATGTTTTATTTTCTATTTATTTTATGTTTTACTTTTTATTTTTTCTTTTCTTTTTTTATTTATTAATTTTTTTTACATAATTTATTTTTTATTTAAATTTTACTTATTGTATTTTTACGTAATTTATTTATTAATTTATTTATATATAATTTTCTTTGACTCCGTACTGCTTTACAGCCATTTTGGTCTTTGTTGGGTCACACCACATGACATTAATTCGTAAAAGCGAATGAGAACGGCTGCTCTGCATGTCCATGCCGTGAGGTTTGTAATTCTTTGTAAGTGATTTCTTGTCTTTTTGATAGCTGGTTGTATTTAATTTATTGCATATTACATATTCCATCCTGGCGCAGCGCTGGCTCATTTCTCAAGGCGTTTAACATGCTGCGACACATTCAGCTCTTTTACAGTACAGTGTGGCTTTCTGCTGTGCCCTTTCAATAATTCACTGTTTTCTTAATCTTAGGTGTTAAATAGTTAATTAGAAGGAGGGCCGGGGTCCTCTGTGTCTCCTCTTGGTCCACTGCTCCTAAAGCCTGGTTGGCAGCTCTGAAAACCATCCGTTCGCCGTGATGACATTTCCCACCCCCAGCATTTGAAGCGAAACCCTTCTGCAGAACGAACCATGTTGCTGCCTGCCCAATGACCTGCTTTATATCCGAGTCAAAGACACTGGCTCTTCAGAAGCTGATGCTAAATCCAGACAGACAGTGAGAGCGATGCAAAAGGATGTGCATTACTAAACCGTCTCTTAGAGGAGAACGCAATGTGACAGGATTGAAGAAACCGACGTCTTCGACGTTTCCGTTTTGAAATGATCACTTAAGTGTCCTTAGCAGTCACGTGCAATGCTTTTAATGACAATCAGGCAGACATCCAAACAGCACGAAACCTGCACAATACCTGAGAAAGACCAGAACTGAGAGGAGAACTTGAGTAGAGACAGTTGAGGATGACTGATAAAAACACAGACAGATATGAACTACACAGGTACTGTAGGAGAGAAACTGAACAAAGTTCCTGAAGGTCACCTCTATATTTGATTCTACTTTATGTGAATTGTATTTGTCCAGCTACTAACTTGTTTACACATTTGTTTGTTTTCCTTTTTGTTTTTGATTGTTTTGCACTGTTTTTGTTTGGTTCTCTTTTTTTCGTTGTTTGTTTGTTTTACATTTTGTTTTATTTCAGTTCTTTTTGTGTTTATGTATATATATCCTTTTATTTTTTCAGATGTTTTTTATTGTTTTTGTTCTGTTTCAGTTGTTTTTTTAAAATGTATGTTGTTTTTTATTTGTTTTTTTGTCTTTGTATATTTTTGTTTTTATAAATTTAATTAATGCATTTATTTGTTTCATTTCTTTATTTGGATTTGCTTGATTTTGTTTGTTTCAGTTTTTGTTTTATTTTGATTTTAAAGTTTTTTTGATTGTTTTACATTTTGTTTCGTTTTTTTTTCTTTGTTTCAGTTGGTTTTTATTGTTTTGTTTTGTTTAAGTTCTTGTTTTTTACATTGTATTTTTTGTTCTTTTATATTTTGTTTTTGTTCTGTTTTTCCCATTGTTTTTTTTTCATTGTTCTTTTTTCCTTTCCTTTTCATGTTTTGTTGCTTGTTTGTTTCTTTTGTTTGAGTTCTTGTGATATATTATTTTGCTTTTTCATTGTTTCTTTTTTACATTTTTTTAATTTGTTTTTAATTTCCTTTTGTTTTAAATAGTTTTGCTTTATTTTTGTTTTATATGTGTTTTGTTTTTGTTTGACTACTGTATTTTTGTTTTCTTGTCTTTCCTTCAAGTCTACACTCAAAGCATATTTAAATACTATTGCCACCAGAAAAGAAAATATCAAAATATTATGTCATCAGCACTGTAAAGCTGTAAATCAGCTGTAAAGTTTGAAATCATACCAATTGGTATAACACATTTATAATGTCTAGTAGACACTTCCAAATAATAGCAGACACACATGTTGGTATATATCATCTGTGTTTTTGATGGATGTATTGCGGTAAATGTACAGAGGAAGTAGAATATGAGAATCAAGTAAATTTATATTAAGAGGGGTTTCCTGCAGGCCAGTAAAGCATGGATACTTATTCATAGAAAACCAGTCGCAGATGATACAAAGCCACATACAAGGTTGAGAGGGGTATCACTCTGTCTGCTCCCAGATTTTATTAGATATTTCCAGTTTTACAATGCAAACATTAAACTTAACAAAGCAATAAAAAGATGCCATTGACCTCATGAGAGCATCGCTTCAGCAGCAAGCTTGTCACGGATGTTTACGAGCCAGATTCAACCTGAGAAAACTTTCATGTGTCCTGGGCATCGGTGAATCAAGGTTACGCTTTATTGAAGCGTTTAGTGTCAGCATTGATGGCCAGCCGCTGAGTTAAGATCATTTCAACATTCAACGCTCACCGCCTTCCTGCGTTGTGCTACAATTACATTGTGCTACAATTACCACTCGTGAATAATAAATAACAATTAAGAGAACTGAGATGAATATTTTACATGTGCTAGCACCTCAAAGTGGTTAAAAGCAATAAATATTGCAATAAAAAGTCCTCTTGATACGTGTTCTCAAGAGCAGCTGACTGCTGATGTAATGTTTATTTAATACATAAAAGATAAAGTAAAGCAACATGACTTCTTCTGTGATTAACTCTTTTAATATCAGGATTTAAAGTCATTTTGATTTTTAAACAACAGCCACAATAATAATAACATAAATCACGCGTAATTATTATTATTTATTAACAAACAAACTGATATTTTCAGTGTTTTTAGATGTTTTAGTTAGAAATTGTAGTCAGGCAAGTTATGATTATTTTCATATTTGTGTTTCTTTTTTCAATAGACAAACATTAATTATCTGCATATAAATATATAATTAATACATTGTCACAAAATACACACACACACATATATATATTTATATATATTAGTGCTGCACGATTAACCTTTATCGCATCGATTTTGAGGTTTTCACTCAATTCCCCCCCCCCCCCCCTTTGAGTGACAAACCAATTAGCCAATCAAAATGGTCGAATCTCGTGTTCCTTGCTTGCTTAGCAATTAGAAATGGCAATGGAAACTAGGGATGGGTTGATATCGCCGATGGCCGGTAGACATCACGATGCTGAGCCGGCATGAGCCGGAAAATCGCATCGTAATTGCAATATATGTCAGAAAAACCACAATTAGGTTTTTTCTCAAAATCGTGCAGCCCTAATATATATGTATATTTTTTTGTTTGTTTGTTTGTTTTTTTTGGCTGATGCACAAAGAAAAACATATTCATTATATATATATATATATATATATATATATATATATACATATCATATAATATTCATTCATTCATTTAATGATTTATTATTAATTTATTATTATTATTATTATTATTATTATCTATTTTATGTTAATACTTATGATTTTTTTATTTTTTTACATTTGGACCTTTTTTAAATTTTAGGCTAAAATGACAAAAATAAATAAATAAATAAATAAATAATAATAATAATAATAATAATAATAATATTAATAATAATTAAATTAAATATGATAATATATATATGATCAGTATGAATCTTTCTTTATGAAAGTGTGAAAGTAACATGAATATTTCAGCACATTTCCCAGTTATTATTATTATTGTCATTAGGCCATTCTTAAGACACGTTTATGTGAGCACACATGTCAGGAAGCAGATTTTCGTAGCACGTTGCTCATTAGTGATGGAGGATTTGGGGGCGTCTGTATATATTGATCCTCAAATGAGCGAAGGATTGTTTGCTCGTCCCTCTTGTTCCAGGAGGCCTGCTGGGTTTATAGCCGGTCCTCAAGTCTATCTGTCAGCTCGATGCTCAGTAATCAGCCAAAGTCTGAGCTCCAGCTTTCGCATTTAGCTTTTGTAGCCAAATGAATGTCTGTCTTCCATTTTGTAATAAAACAGCGAGGAAGGCTGCTTAGCGAGATTGTGATTATGCACTGACAAGACTGCTTAGAGCTTTTCTATAGCATGGAGAAAGAAGGAGGGGGCGAGGGACGCATGCATTTCTGTTATTGCCGTCCGCTCCTGCAGGGGGAGCTATACTATCAAAAAAACACAGCGCTTTACCTCTGGAAAAAAAACATTACATGAAATTCTTCCTGGGGATTTTTTTCACTTCCTTCGTTTGCTTGTGTTTTGTTATATCAAAATGTCTTGTTTTTTTGTATCAGAAACGGCCCTGAAGTGTTTAACAGTGAACAAGGCGAGCTGCAAACAGAGATCTTCTCTCTTATTTCTGCGGGCTGTGTTTACAGTGTTTTTGGCAGATTTTAGCCCCACATCCAGAGTAATTTGTGAAATGAGAGTAACCAGAATTAGTTTAGATGTCAGATCGATGTTCTGCTTCAGAATCTGGGGAACTGATTAGTTAAAAGCAAAACTAAAAAAATATGTCATTTAATTATTACCTCACCTGCACGTATACATAAAATCAATAAATGAATACATATAATTGTAATTGTATATGTAATGATATTAAAGTGTTCCTCTTCTGGTGGGTTTGTGTTGACTCTGTGAGACACGTGTCACTCTGATTCCCGGGAGAACATGAATAAATAGAAAGTGGGCTTGCGGCGTGTAACGTCTACAAAAGCACAACACGTTAAGGGCTAAATCACACTGTCTCTGTGATGCCATGTTTTTCTTCCATGTCAAAGCTGCCTGAACTGTCTCTGGCAGCACAGATGCTGTGTATAAGAGTGTGTGTGAGTGAGTGAGTGAGTGAGTGAGTGAGTGAGTGAGAGAGATAGTAACCATAAGGTTGTTTCACCAATATATCGTGGTATTGTTTTGTCAATTTGAATGAAAAGAAATCTAAAAGAATTTCCAATCACATGAGACAATACTTTATTCACATTAGAACATACATAACAAATATTTAAACTGAGAAATGCTACAATTTTATGAGCAAAATGAGTTCATTTCAAATTTGATGCCTGCTAAATGTCTCAAAATAGTTGGGATGAAGCATGTTTACCATGGTGTGGTATATAAGTTTCCAGCTGCTGAATAGTTTGAGGCCATCTTTGGCATAAAATGTCCTCTACAGGTGATCTGGACTGCTGCAGGTCAATTCAGCTCCAAACCCTTTCACTATGAAGCCATGTTGTTGTAATAAGTATTGCCCTATACTAAAGACCTACTAAAGACTTCATCCGGAGGGGAGCATATGTTGCTCTAAAACCGTTACATACCTTTCAGCATTCACAGTGCCTTCCAAAACATGAAGCTGCTCATACCGTATGCACTTATGCACCTCCATACCATCAGAGATGCTGTTTTATGAACTGAATGTTGATAACACTGAAAGATCTCCTCCTCTTTAGTCTGGAGGCATCCAGGATTTCCAACAAGAATGTCAAATTCGGACTTGTTTGACCGTAGAACACTTTGAAACAGTCCATTTAAAATGAGTCTTGACCCACAGGACACAACACAGCTTCTGGACCATCTTCACATACAGTATGGATTTCTTCCTTTTATCATGATAGAGCTTTAGTTGTCATCTGTAGATCCTTGGAGGATTGTACTTACTGACAGTGGTTTCTGGAAGTATTCCTGGGCCCATTTAGTTATGCCAATGACACAATCATGTGATGAGTGATGTAGAGTCGTCTGAGGACCCTGTAACATACCCAATTTCCCAACACATATCAGCCATTTTGACCAAAATCAAACCTATGCACTAAAGCAGCAGCACTACAGTGAATCAAGCTCTTCCCCAAAACACCGACTTGATTTCTCTCATAGTGAAATTCTGCGGCTGATGCGGGATCCCCTCGATGACGCTTGATGTGTCTGTTTCTTTGTCATTTCAAACAAATTTCATTTTTCATCAGAACGTTTGTTCCTCTGCTCCAGTGTTTCCAGATACAGAAAGAAGCACACGAAGCAGCGAGTAGATGAAATAAAGTAGAAGATGGAAAAAAAGAGACACAATTATTCCTGCAGCTCTTATTTTAATGAAATGCAAGCATAATTCCCCAGTGAAAGAGGCAGTAATTGCCCAAACAGTGTTATAATGTGACAATCGTGGTAGAACAAAGTATGAAATTGCAGGGGATTTTAATCACGGCTAATTCTGGCAAGTAGCTTGACAAGTTTAGATAATTAAAAAATAAATAAATAAATAAATAATGTTAAAAAAACACATCTGAAATATGTCAGGGATCATGTTCCTGCTTTGAATCCTTGGGGTTCCATTTAACAGGCAATAAACTGGAGGAAATTTGGAACGAGTCGTTTTAATCCGCACTTTATTCACTGTAACCAGAAACGCTACATGCAAATAATTATGAATCCTATGGACTGAAAGCCAAAGAATATTCTGCACAAGGAGGGGGATGAAATTGGTTCATCAGCGTTTTACAAAAGCGGCCTTTTCAGTATTCATCAGTTCTCCAAACCTTTTTCAGCACAGTCAAACTTCCTTTTGAACACTTCCACTAAATCGCAGCTGACTGATCCCGCACGGAGGAAAACTTTGAGACGGCCAATTAAATCGCTTGTTTAGTGCCAGTGGACCGCTTGGCATTCTGGTGCCTGCAACATATGCAACATAAAATATTTAGCTAAAAAGTTATATTTCAGCGGATTTGCCATGAGTATCAGTCTCTTCCAAGCGACGATAAAAACCGGTGGTTATATAACATAAAAACAATCGTTAAACGCAGTCGTTAAACTGAACTCAATTTCCATTCGGCCCACACGAGCTGCGGCAGACAGAGCGTATGCCAAACAACAACAAAGCTAGTGATGGCTGCAAAGCCTTAGGCTAGCTTAACATTTCAGTGTGTACTACAATAGTAAAGCGCACAGTGTTCCAGAGGCTTTGTTCTGAGCTGATCAAGTGTTAGCTAAAACGTCGCACGTTAAACATACAGTCAAAGAGGGTTTTTATTATAATACGCATTGTATGCATCTTACCTCACTTTATTTGTTTGTTTACAAATTATATATATTAAAATACAGTTACCACACGTTTTTGTTTTTTTGAAATTTGAAAAATTAAACATTTCCCAAGATCTTGAATTTTATTTTCTTAAAAAAAAAAAAAAAAAAAATTAATAACAGTACCACCAACACAGTCTCACAACGAATTCGTACGAGGTGGCGAATTCGATTTTGTACGATTTGTCTAAACCCCAGTGAGGGGTAGGTTTAGGGGCGGGGTTAGGTGTAGGTCATTCGTACAAATTCATACGAATTGGCAACTCGTAAAAAACGTACGATTTTGCAAAAATTGTATGAATTCGTAGTGAGGAGTGAGGTCTAACTAGTGATATATAACAAAGACAAGGGCGTGACAGTACCACACATCTTTTGTTTGTTTGTTTACTTAATTATTTATTTTGTTTACTAGTAATCACTACATTATGCATTGATTGACTGACTGACTGATTGATTTGAAAAAGAATATAATTTCCACACTTTTTTCTTTGTTAGAAATATTTTAATATTTGACAAAAATAGATACACATTATAATCATATCTTACATTTTAATTTAATTGTTTAAAACCTTTTGCTTATTTATTTATTTATTTATATATATATAATTACCACATCTTTCTGATTTTGTTCATTTGAAATATTTTAATATTTAAAAACAATATACATATTATTATTTACTTTGCATTTTATTTACTTTCCAAAACTTATAACATGAATAACTTATCGCATTTATTTATTTGCTAGTATTACCCCATCTCCTGTATTATTTTAGCTTTTTTAATAAATAAATAAATTAGCTTACCTCCTTGTAACATTATGATTACCTCAGCTAGTTGTTATTCAAATTAATTGTCAATGCATACATTTGCATAATAAATTTGATTTGGTTTCTTACATTATTGCATTGCATATCACTTTCAAAGTCATAATAAATAAATCATTAATCTTACAAGAAATCAAAATCAGAGGACAGGTGAGATAAAAATTAGATAAAAATCTTAGGTGTAATGACTTTCTTCTTTTAGACAAATACAAATTTAAAAATTCACATGGGCTAATTTTCTTTTTTAATTTTTTTTTTTAGATATGCCTCTGAAAATCTGATCTATAACACAATTAGCAAATGTTTGTCCTATAACAATATATTAGATGATGCATCACCATCCCCTGTACATGCCAAATCTGTAAATGTACCACAAAACAGGCCATACAGTAAGTCGAAGGGCATAACCCTCAAAATGACTTTAATATCAGCTTTCAGTGTTTTTATGTTCCACTGGATGTGGCTTTTTTTCTTCTTTTCCAGCTGCCAGAGATCAGGTGGCGTCTTGTTTGTCATTCATGAATGTATTAAGTTTCTATTAGAGTGGAATCAAAACCATCAGCGTGTGTTTTCCCCAGATTCAGTCTGATTTAAACCCTGCATAGAGGCAGAGCCATCAATATCACATGACGGCACCGCGGAGAAAGAATCAAAGAGAAGAAAACACGCTGTAATTGCTATGTAAAAATGTCAAGCCAAATCTTTCCCAGCAGGGACCGAGCATTGCTTCATAATGGATCCAAAGTCACCCTCATTTTCTCCTTTCATTCTGTCTTTTGCTGACTATCTCCAGTAGCTGCCAGAGCTTGAGCAGGTGTCGTGAGGGAACAGTTTCATTTTTTTCTGATCAGACTGGGCAGAGCGGATTTACTATGCTCTTACTATGGTACTCCAGGGTCGCTGAATGTAAACACAAGAGTGGTTTTTCGGCAGATGCAGCGTGTTTATAGGCTAACACTCACAGATGGGGTTTGAGGTTGTCAGAGCTCTTCACAGATGCGTTTCGCCACAGTCTTCTCACATCTTCCCTTCATTCTCTTGCGTCTTTCCCCCAGCGTTTCTCAGAGGCGCTTCTCGACGTTGCGGAAGAGAGTTGCTAGTGCCGTTATTATCGACCTGCGTCTGTCTGTCTGGCTCGCCTCAGCTGGGAGGCAACTTGCTTAAAGTCCGCTGGGAGATGACATTACTGTCGCGAGGAGGAAAAACATCCCTCTTTCTATCTCTTTAGCTCTCCCTGTCCTCTCACCCTCGCCGTCTACCGAGCTATAATTAGATCGCCTCCAGACTCGAGGAATAAATCTATCATTGTGGAATGGCAGGTTCTTAAAGGAATAGTTCGTCCCAAAAAAAAAAAGAAAATTAGCTGGATTCACTCAGGCCTCAGGCTGTTCCTTTGTGGGAAAGGATTTGGAAAAATGTAGCATTTACTGTACATCACTTGATCATTTGATGGATGTGAATGGGTGCAATAAAACAAATTAGTCTTCAGTGCAGTTATTCTATCAAATCAAAAAGAATTTTTTTTTTTTAGATTTTTAAATAAATTTATTTGGTGAAATATTATAGATTCCTATTTTAGCAGTACACCGTGGTTTAAAGTTAAAATGTCTTGATGGATTGGTTTTCCTTTCTCAAGATGGTAACTGATGGACTTGAGTGGACTAGCTTGTGGATTATTGTGATGTTTTCATCAGCAGTTTGGGCTCTTTGTAACACTTGAGACATGTTCAGATCCATACGCTGCTTTATTGAGAACAACAGAGTCAAACAGGCAAAGTCAATTACCGGCAAACGGGATCAGCAAAGGAGAGACAAAGGCAAGGTAAGTGTCCAGGCAGAGGGTCGAGATATCAAGGTAAGTGTCCAGGCAAGAGGTCAGGGTATCCGGCAGAGAATCGAGAAAACAAGGCAGTCCAAAGGTCAGTATCAAGGTAATCCAAACAGTAGAATAAACGCTTAGAGATGTCGCCGAAGCAGAACAAAACTTTGCGTCTAGCTTCTCTGAAGCGTGAGCTTAAATAGTCCAGATAAGCGGCGACACCTGGTGCGGAAGTAACGAGGTGTTACGTTGAATTGGGTCCGGGCGGACTCAGTACTCGGGTGAAGGTTCCCGCTGATGATGGTCGGAGAGAGGCACAGAGGTCGTTGTTACACTCTTATTCTGACGGCACCCATTCACTGCAGAGCATCCATTGGTGAGCAAGTAGCCTAATGCTATATTTCTTCAGATCTGATGAAGAAGTAAACTCATCTACATCTTGGATGGCCAGAAGAATTATATTGTTTGGCAACAAAAATGACACCACAAGTCCGCTCCTTCACTGATTTACAAAATTACTTGAAATACAGTTTCTCATGAAAAAAACAAACAAACAAAAAAACACTAAATCTTACTTAAGTGCCAATAAGTTAGACAGCCAATTATTGACATTAACACTGGAAAAGGGTAATGGAATATTTGCAGAAGCAAACAATAGTAAGTAATATTTTGTGCAGTTGTGTTTCTTAAATCTTTTTTTTTTTTTTTTACTTTTTTATTATAAAGAGCAAAGGTATGTTAAAGCTGTAATCTTCTGCTGGACTCCATTCAACATGCTTCTGTTTTTCAAATAAAACGAAATAATTCCCACATAAGTTGAAGTCAACAGATGCACCAGTATCTTGGATGAAGCTTATTTGAATTTGGTGCGCAGATGTTCAGTCTGAACTAAACCAAATATCCCGTTCAGTTTTGTGAACACATTGCCATTTAGAACTCCATGAAGTCCCCTAAAACAGCAAATGCAGCATTGATGAAAACTGACCAAACACCCACACAATGTATTTGTTCTTTATTTTCTTTATGGACGAATTATTACAGAAATACCACAGAGAGGGTCAGTGTCAAAATATCTGGTATTAAAATCGTAATAACACCTTTTCTAACCCTAAAAACATCATATGCACCTTTTTTACGACGCTTTTGCATGTTTTTTTTAAAGCTTTCATGTAAAACAGAATGAGAAATAAAATCCATATTTGTTTTCAAAAACATAAGAGTGAGTAAATGATGACAAAATGTCAATTTTTGGGGGATGAAATCCTTTAACACATCTATGGATTTGTTTGGAGGAATATACTTTAGCATTTGAAAAGCAGTGGGAGGGTGTTTATATAATCTGTGATGGTTGTCTCTTTGCTTAAAATAATAGAGGAAATACATCAGCTGTTCTAAATATAGCGTCGTCGCAATATGGCACGCTAAAGGAACGCAGCTTAGCCCGTCTAAGTGAGTTTGACTGTGGAAAATGATCTCAAGAAAGAGACCAAGCTACTTTTAAACACTCGTAATGGATTCTACTGAAAGCGTCAAACTGTCCTTTGACTTGCGTTTTTACTTGCATGTCAGAATACATTTTTGGTGAAGGTCGTTTATCTACACTAAGAAGTGGTGGATTCGTTTTATTCTAATGCAGTAGTTCACCAGAAACTGTTATTGTTTACTCACTATACCTTCTGTTTGAAGTCTTCTAAAGTCAAACGAAAGCTTTGTGAATTTAAGTCTCAAGCTGTAGAAGCTTTTCACTGAGTTGCCTAAAAGCTAGCTTTCACAAGATTGAAAATAAGAGATGGTTACATATAAACATTTGCAAATATGTTTAACAAATAAGGAATGTAGCGTTTCTGAGAAATAGTGACGTTTGGGAGATGGCAGTTCGAAAGTTATTGTCGCAATTATGAACAATAGTTGCAGAAATGAATTCAGTAGTGACTTTTTGTTTCGCAATTATAAGTTGCAGTTCTGACTCTCACAACTGCAACTATACTCACAATTGCAAAATTATGTCCTATAGCTATAAAGTCGCAGTTACAAGAAAAAGGCAAACACATTGAGGAATAAAGCTATGTTAAGGTACCATCACAAAAAAATGTAGCATTTAAAAATAAATAAATAAAATAAAATAAAAAACTGTTGCATTTGCAAGATCTAAAGTTGCAATTGTGAGAATTTGTCACGGTTATGAGAAACCAATTAAATTCTCTTAATTTCTCGCTATCGTAGCCTCTTTTATTACAACTTTCTTACTAATTCTGACTAGCTCATAATTGCGACTTTGAAGTTTGTATCTTACTGTTGTGACTTCATTCATTGAAATTGCCATTTAGTTTCTCACAAATGTAACTGCATTTCTCTCAACTATTCCTCACAAGTATGCATTTTTGTAAATGTGATCTCACAACTGCAGCTGTTGCTTAATCGTGATTGGTTCTGCCATTCTTCGTTACTGCCATTTAATTTCTCAGAAATGTGAATGAATCTCTCTCAGCTATTGCTTATAATTAGGTAACGCTTTATTTGAAGGTGTCATAACACAGTAATTAGCTAATTATGTTCTTAGTAGTAGCCGTTGTACTTAAATAAAATACAGTGCATTTGTAATGATGTAGATGTAACAGACAACTACTGTTACCAAGTCTGTTACACAGCTACTTACACTTAAGTTTTACACTTACTTCATTTTAAGTAGCTAATGTCTATGTACTTGTATTTATAATTATGATGTATAAACACATATGACAATTTTGTGGTTACATAAGTAGCTGTGTAACCGACACAATCTCACGACCAATTTGTACGTTTTCGAACAAAGTGGCAAATTTGTGCTAATTCGTACTAATTCGTATGACCTCACTCGTACGATTTTGTACAATTTGTCTAAAACCCTGTGACGGGTAGGTTTAGAGGCGGGGTTAGGTTTAGGTCATTCGTACAAATTGATAATCGTAAAATATGTACAATATAGAAGAAATCATATGAATTCATACGAGTGAGGTCGTACGAATTTGTACGGATAAGCCACAAAAGTGTAACAGCAGCAGACTGTTACATCTACATAATTACAAACTGTAAGTACAAACTGTTCCATAACTTAGTTACATGATAAGTACATTTTATTGGAGTTAAGTACACAGCTACTACTAAGTACTTATCAGGTAATTACTGTGCATTATCAACACATTCTCACTCCCAAGTCGTCACATTTTGACGCTTGGGGAAGACCCCCTTTGCGTCGCATTTTGACGATCAGGGTAACCCTTTTTCGTCACTTTTCGACGCAAAGGGTCTTCACCGCTTCTATTCCTCATTGAAATCGATCGTTTTACATCACAAGACTTGGAATATTAATATTTTTTCCCAGTAAATTAGACGGTGGTTTGACATATGGTAGGTTTAGGGGCAGGGTTTGGATTAAATTATACAAAATATTGACATATTGATGCTAAGGGTTTTGTATGTAAAATAACTGAGGACCCTTCGCGTCGAAAATTGACGAAAAGGGTTACCCTGATCGTCAAAATGTGACGCAAAGGGGGTCTTTCCCCAAGCGTCAAAATTTGACGACTTGGGAGTGAGAATGCGTTGGCATTATAGACATCTTAAAATAAAGCGTTACCCAACTTTATCTCTTAGTTGCAGGTTAATATCTTACAGTTTGCGACTTGTAATGGACATTTAATTTCTTACAAATTTAACTGTACTTCTCTTAACTGTGACTGTTGCTTGTTACTGTGACTATTATGTAAGTAATACTTTTATATATCTTATAATTGTGATGTTATATTTCAAACTATTTTGATTGAATTTTACGTAATTCGTTGCTCAGAAATGTGACTTCTTTTGTTCTTTTACTCCCAGCTGTGACTGTTGCATGTAATTAAATTGTTATATCCCACAAATCTTGGGTGAATTCTTGTTTATTGCAACTTTATGACAGCTAAGAACAATAGTCTCAATTGTGAGACACTAAGTTGAAAAATGTATGTTTTAAAAAAATATATATTTTTATGTTAATTTGTCATACAGGAGTAAATGATCTGCCTGAACTATCCTTAAAAATTCACTTCCCAGACTCTCAAGCACTCACAACGGAGCGTATCTGGAGCATCAAGCCACACTGACTGGCGGTTTTATTTGCATGTCAGAATGCATTTTCTGTGAAGGCCGTCCTTGGGGTTAGGCTAAGGTCTGGGCTGGGCTAAGAAGGGGTGGAATCATTTAACTTTAAAACTCACTTCCCAGACCCCTCCAGCTCTTAATTAAAATTGAACGGCTCAAGACAGTTTTATTAATTCTCTGTGACACGTCCTCTCAGATATGCTCCTGAAGGACTTTACGTGTGGCTGTTTGCGGAGAGCCTCGGCACAACAGTTTTGTCCCTGCAGAGTGATATATTTAAAGCTCAGCCTATTTCTCCCTTTAGCTATTGTGCTCTGAGCTTCATCCTCCATCACCTTTATTTTTAAAGAGGAATGCAGTGGGAGGGTGTAATACAATGGGCTGCAATGGTTTATGGGGATTTTCGCGGCTTTCAGCATTGTAAATTTGACACCCCCCCAAGTGTCCAAGGCCCTGTCTCCAGCTGCCACGTTTGAAGGCTGCCAACTGCATCAACCTAAATATCGATCTCCTTTTCTCTTTCTCCATCTTTCTTTAACACCAGACTTTCATAAGTCATGCGCTCTTTTATGGCTTAAAGGCGCAAGACCTGGCGCCCTCCCAGGAGTGGCCGCTCTGTCCTCGGACCACGCCGTGCTTGAAGAGCCTGAAGAACAACAGGGGTTCTGTTTCACATCTCTAATGTTCCCTAACTGGCAAAAATATGGATGGCAATAAACTTTAAGTGGCAGCTTAGTGTACGATTGATACTTTCAGTGCTTCCTCGGCCTCCAGCTGAATGCAGCCTCACTGTGCTTGTGTTCTGGTGCCCGCATGTTTAAGTAGGCTCTCAAGATAAATCAATGCCTATGTAGCTCTTGCTGTCGCAGGGGCGTATTTTTCTCAAAGTCTTGTTTTGGTGGGCGACCCCTTTTCTGTTGATCTTGCACTGCATTGCCCTAAGTGGGTACGGATAACAAGAGAAGCCAAAACTTGCTTTCGACTTTGTGGTCCTTGTGCACTCCGTGGTGTTTGTATGAATCTTGAATCATGAATAAGTGAAATGTTTTTTGTGAACAACATTTTGTATGAGAATGGCAAAATGACTTTTATAAAGCTGAAATGATGCAGTTCTGTAGGATCATGTCGGTAACACT
>JAUMHR010000082.1:10637002-10652881 GCA_032361145.1 Enteromius fasciolatus
GAGATGTGGAAGGAGTGAAAGTTGGGGTTTTTATAGTGAATGGGGGAATAATCTATTGGGCGAGAGTGGTTGGGAATTATTAGCTACCAGCTGTGTTTGATTAATTCGTATCACGTTCCTCTCGAAATGCGTTATTTGCAAAACGTTCACTTAATGAATCTGAACTAATCTTTTTTACCAAAATGACTATTTTGGACCACCAGAAAACACACACACACACACACACCAAACTGACATTATTATTCCACATTACAAATATCAAGGATTGAGGGAAATACAAAATGTTTCTTCTTTTGCTCTTACAGTTTCCCAGACCTTGTGAGGCTAGCGTCCTCAATACATAATTACTCAACTTGATCATTTTCTTTGCCAGCGCTTGCTTGGAATTTCTTAGAAGAAATCCGTTGCCTACCTTTTCCACTGAGACCAATGGTAATAGCATTTCCTGCATTTATACGCTTTGACATAAAATCCATGTCAGTACTTCACTTGACGTGCATAGATTTAATTTATTTTTCGCTGAAAATTGCTTTTCACCTTTTTTTTCATGTGCATCTTTCCATTGCATTCCTCTGTGGTATTTTTCTAAATATAGGGTCACATGACAAAAACGGTGCCCAGTTTGCTAGATTAATAAGACACGCTTCACCCACTGACACGTTTTGCCCCACTTTCCAAGCATATAAATAGGCCCAAACTAAATCTGCACACTTCACATATTTCTTTTTTCCCCCCACTGATTGTATTTGAAAATCTGCTGAATGGCTATAAATGCGCTAATGGATATAAATATGTTTAATAAATGAACAGTGCAAGGGATGCAAAGAAATTTGCATAACTTTCCAGGCGATTCATGTGGCTTCAATGCAGGCCTGCTTGTGAGGAACAGTGCTGCAGCATCCAGATGAACGGGCAATATCAGTGTGTCTGAAGACTATTACAGACAGAGGAGTCTGTGCCACTCTGCAGCTCATAGCAGAAGACCAAATCACCTCTCCCGAGCCAAACCCGACGACACTTCCTCAAATGGGACAAGACAGGTGGGGTGAATTGCTTCCCTCTCTTTGCAGTTTCTCCCTGCCTGGCAATTCTCCATCTCATTGGATGTGTATAAGACACACAACCGACAGCAATATTGCCCAGTGGTTTAGAGCCGCCGTTTGGCCGTCATAAGAAACTAAAACTCTTTATTTTGTTTATTCGTTTGATATGGCCGTCTGTGTTCATGTCGGCCCAGATTTTCTGCTCTGCCATGGCAGATCAAAGCAGAATCACTGGCACGCTGCATCATGTTAAGACTGATGCTTTTGAAAAGATGCTTGCAATGGTAGGCATGATAATGTTTAGTTTTGAATCCAAGCCGTATGAGGCCAAGCATAAAAAATCTGAATATCCTTGAAATAACTGATTTACTGTTAGTAATAATAATTATAAGATTTTTAGCTGTTAACTACTAAGAGTTTTAGCTGAAACCATGGTTGTTGGTGATGCATACATTTTTGTAACATTTTCTGAATTAGAAGATCAGGCAGAATTTAATTATTATTTTGTCTTCAGGGAAACATGTAACTATCCTCTGTAGCATCTAAAGGGCAGTAATAAATAATAAAAAAAATACAAAAATAAAAATTAAAGGCAATATTACTGTAGATCCATTCTGTTCAAAAGTTTTCACCCCCGACACTTAATGCGTGCTTTTTCCTTGAGGAGCATGAATGAACATTTGAACCTTCTGTAATAGTTGCATATGAGCCGTCATTGTAATGAGTGCTCAGAATCGGGTGGATCCATTTGCGGCCTTTATTCAAAGACGTGGTCGTACAGGCGTGGGTCAAAACACAGGCAAACAACAGCAATAAGGATAATCCAAAAACTCACAGTAAGGAACGGGCAGAAGGTCGGGGCAGGCGGCGATAATCAAAGTCCAGGAAAACAGTCCAATTCAACACAATAATCCAACAGGGAAAAACGCTCGGAAATGACTGCTAGGCAAATCAAAACTTCGCAGCGTTAGATCGTCCAGCAGGCGTTTAAATAGGCCGCCGAATGGCGGGAGTTCGGAACGGAAGCGTCCAAGGTACGTGAGTGTAAAAGGTCCGGGTAGGAACTAAAATTCCGGCGAAGGTTCCCGCTGCTGGCTTCCGGAGGGAGCCACAGAGGTGCGGCTTGTGACAGTCATCAGGGTGAAAAGATGGATCTCAAAATCATACAGTTTAAATATACACACACAAATGTTGCAAAACCAAGTTGGACCTGAAGGGTTTTTCTGAAGAGCAGCAGGAAGTTTAGCTGTTCGGGACAAGGCAAGACTCATATTCAACTATCACTAAACAAACAAACAAAACATCTGTGGATCACTCAGGAAAGAACACATTATTAAGAATGAAGGGGATGTAACCTTTCGAAGGGGACTTTATGTAAACATCTTGCATGTGAAATATCTTAGTCAGGCCAGTACTAAATAAACAATAAATAATAATTAGTATTTTGCAGATTTTGAAAACTTTTGAACTCAACTGTGTTCTTATAGAGATGATAGCCATTGTTATTCTTTTTTTTTTAATCACCAAGGGCCACGGTTTCAGCTAAAAATATTCTTCACTGTTCTATGGAAGAAAAGTAATCTTGGACGGGTGTCATGTGAAGGGGCTGGCTTCAGCTGTATCAGTTGCTTTTGATGTTTGCACAGTTTCTGGGTCAAAGACATATGCAACAGTCAAAAAAAAAACCCGTCCTAACACTCAAATGACAGTTTTTGATATCCATAAAGCAACAATATACTTGCTAGTTTGGTTGCTATGGTGAAGAATTACTCCTCAAAATAATGTGTAATGGTTCTTAAAATATATAAAAATATTGAACTTTAGACAGAATAAATACTTTACGCTTTTTGCTTTTATCTTTTTATCAGCTATTTGGACTCACCCATTCACTGCAGAAGACCTATTGGTGAGCAAATTAAGTTCTCCAAAGCTGTTCTGCTGAAGAAAAAACTCATCAACGTCTTAGATGACCCAAGAATGAGTAAATTCACTACATTCTCTACATATAAGAACACAATGGTACCTCAGTGTTGAAGTGTGCAAATTCTCAGCATGTTCATTAGTTTTACTAATTCAATTGTAAAATGGTTGATTTACTCGGCAACTCTGAAATCGTGAAGTGCGCATCTCAGTACTTATGAGAAAAGAGATACTTAACCTAGCGTGGAAAATAGAAGTACCCTTTAATAAGACATCATTATCTCTAACAAAGCTCGCGGTACAGCAGAACTCATCAAGAACGGAAGAAAAAGAAAAATATGAGGCGTGGAATAAAGACTTTTTCCATAAACGCAAACTCGAACACGTCATTTCAAGGCTGTAACGATTCCTCCTCTTGTGTTTTCTGCGGAAGAGGGCTGGCATTCAAAGCAACGAACGCACTTCCAGCACTCAAATTAAACACCTGAGGATTGAATTCGACTCACAATGGTGAGTTAACGCCTCATATTCCACCATTTTCAGATAATTGTCTTTTGTGGTCAACCTCTTCTTTTTTCCCTTACATTTGCTGGCTGAGGACGGTCCGTAATGAATCCCCCGGCGCTGAGCCTCCTCCGTCATGCCCTTCCGATGTCTGTGGAAAAAGATTATGGAATATACGCCTCTCAGCCTCCTCTCGGATGTAAATGTAGACTTCCATGCTCCCGAGACGCTGATGTAACTAGTGACCTTTTGTGTGTGTACACATTTACATTTCGTGGTGTATAAATTCATCTTAGTAGACCATAAATCGCCGTTAGGGGAATGAGAGCACTAGAAAATAGTGAAACTATGGAGGGCAAACTCGAGCTGGCTGACACTTTTTTTTGGTCGCAGCTGATCAATGCACGTCAATAAAGGCTCAGCCTAAAGCGACAACGTCAACGTGTCACACTAGAGACTCTCTTGAGGGTTCACTTTAGTCAGGCTTGGTACTGTTAACACTTTGCATGTGTTATGGATTGTGGAGAAAGATAAGGTGAGTATATTTACTTTTGCGTGTGTAATTTTATTGGCGCTAAAAATCTTTTGCCCACGCGAGTTTAACCCTACAATGTTGTATGTAGCATCATATGGCTTTCTAAGGCATCTATTGTACATATAGATGTATAAAATCGTATGCACTAGGGGTGTAACGGTTCACAAAAATCACGGTTCGGTTCGGCAAAGGGAAATGCCTAACGTTACCTGAATGGGATTGTTTGCAATGTGTGTGTTTCTGGTTCTCGTCTGTTTGGGGGTGGGAGGAGCAGACAGCGGGTTCCTTGTCCTGTCGTTTGCGCTGCCTTGTTAAGCATAGCACTGAAAACATTGTATTTTACACAGTTTATTCTCTATTTTTTTCTCTGAAACGTTCGGTTCGTATGCGTACCAAACCGAAAGCCTCGTACCGAACGGTTCGATACGATTACGCGTATCGTTACACCCCTAGTATGCACACATATTATTGTATACCTGTACTGGATTATTCATGCTTTTTAAGAAGCTGAAGGACTTTTAATACAGTTTACAAAATGGCCACCTTTGTGTCGCAATATGCGTTTTAGCGATGAATTAATGAAGTAATGAAATTTTAATGTTACATATCATGTTAATGATGTTCCAAGATAAACATTTGAGCAGTTAACTTATTCTTCAGTCATTTTTTACGCAGTTTGCGTGAAGTAGTAATGTAGTAAAACATATTTTAAATCAAAGATATTAAAAGATGAAATTCAGTAAACACCTTATTGAACATAGTATATACTTTGTGCAGGAAAGCAGATGAAGCCAGAATATAAACAACGTGCACAGTTCCACGTTAAGAGGTTTCTCATAGAAAACCATTATAAGGAAAACACTGAATTATTAAGTAAATTGCATTCATATTCCTGCCTCATCTGCTTCCTTATGTAAACTATGCTTCATTAATACAGAGATTACTGCATTTGAATATACGGTAATATTACAGTTTTAAATATATTAAGGCACTTTAAGTGTTTCTACGTATTTGTAGAAGTGTTTTATCATACTGTTTAATTCGAAAAATTGCCACAGGTTGTTAATATAGATTGCAAATTGGCAAAACTTGAATTTTGTTCACATACCTTTGTTTTATTGTTTTGAGAAGTGATCTGTTATCCTGGGTCCGCCCATACTTCCTATGACGCTACATTCTTCTCGCGAGCAAAGTTAATCTGGCTAAGCTGTCGTTTTAGAGCATTTCAGTTCCCAAAAAAATGGGAACCAATGAGAAACGAGCTCCGGTGTTTACGGTGGCTACAGGTTCCGCCGCTATGCATACGTCATCGTAATGAGTGGTCTGATTGGTTGTAGATTCGTCCAGTGGTATACAGAGGCATCTGATGGACGCAGGTTAAGCCCGCCTCCCAGAAGGCGGGTAGTAAGGCAGCTTGGC
Organism: Enteromius fasciolatus; assembly: GCA_032361145.1. Classification (NCBI taxonomy): domain Eukaryota; kingdom Metazoa; phylum Chordata; class Actinopteri; order Cypriniformes; family Cyprinidae; genus Enteromius; species Enteromius fasciolatus. The sequence goes on from JAUMHR010000082.1 coordinate 10,642,424, forward strand.
CAGACTAAGCTCCTATGAGGTTAATAGTCAGGCTAGTGATCTGTATATTTGCAACTGAAACCGTAAAAACATGACATACTTGTACTGCAGTTCTATGGATGTTTTGCCCTCCAGGTCTTCGAACCGATAACATGACTAAAAAACTATAAATGAATAACTTTTATAGTAAGTACTACATTTATTGCTGCAAAATAATAATAAAAAAATACTAGTACAAAATTAATGAAATGACAGAAATATTGCTTTAATATATGTATGGCGTCATTGTTCTTGCCACCTTAATTTGTATTTGCATATTGTTATTTATAATAAATTCTACATCTATTTTTATTATATGTATGTGTAAAGCCAACTCTTTTTTGTAAATTATATATGTTATTTTTTTATGCACAGAACAGAGGAAATGGTACCAAAAAGACAAAGGAATGGGTTTGTAAAAAGTTGCAAGCCAGACTCAAACCTGTATTTCCCATATGAGCATCACTGGTGAGCCTATTATAGCACATGTGGCAGGCCAAGGCTGCAATGATCCTTCCGTTATCTGTTACCATCACCCATGTGAGAGGAGAGTACATTAATACAATATTAATATCAGAAGATTTGACATGATTAATACCTGCATGACTCACTGAAATTATTACTTGCTATTTATACGGTATATTTTGATAAATGTGTCATCTACCATACTGTACCTATATTTTCAGTACCTCACCTGTACGGATGCATACGAATTAAAAATCACATAAAATGTTTTATTCTCCAAAAACATTGGGCCACACCATATGTAGTTCATTTCAATTAACATCCAAATGATATTCAGGTTTGTACGCTTGGGCACCTAGCCAGACGACCCCATTCCCTTTTTCATGTTGTTGGTTTGTCATCCCCTGATAGCGTCTATCAAATTTCAGCTCTAATAACAAATGCATGAAATCTGCAGGTGCTGGCAGAGGAAGAATTGTGCTTTTTGAGGCGCAAAATCCTGTTGGGTTTCAGAGTTGCCTCCGTGTTCTTCAATAGCACAATTTAAGGGAATATGTTTCCTTGTTCAGGAAGAAATCACATGCTGGAAGTTGTTGAGTGAAGCATGAGACGTCTAAATGGCTTAATTGAATTACATGTTATCATAGCATAAAAAGAGAGAATCTCACAGCAGGAAATTCAACAGACTCTAGAGATGTCTACCTGTGCAACTTGACACAGTAATAAAAGGTTTTTAAATCATTAAAGGTGAATGGTGTAAAAATAATGCTTTCCTCTATTCCAGTTTATTGTGTAGAAAGAAATCAAGCAATAGTTATTTATAAATATGATTAATTTATATACATATATATATATATATATATATATATATATGTGTGTGTGTGTGTATACACATACATACATACATATTCATGATACTGTACAAGTTTTGAGGAGGAAGAAGGAATGAACAGTTTTAATTAAAAAAATACATTAAATGTATAAATATGTATATGGGTACAAAAAGTTATTAATATGTGTATAAATAGTATATATATATATATAAAGAATAAGTAAAAAATAATCAAGAATTCTGAAAAATAAAATGAAGCAAGATATTGCACAACTCAACACATCTATGTGATAAATTCAGCTTCTGAATTCCTGATCATAGAATAAATGACATTTTATCATATATTACTGTATAACACTGTTATTTTAAACTATAATAATATTATTGTTTTACTGTATTTCTGATCAAATAAATGTGCATAAAATACTTTTTTCAAAAATATTTTAAACAGTATTGTATTTTAGCAAAATGTAAACATCAAAGCCCATTAAGCAGAATGATATCAAAATTTTATTAACATGCTAGCAACATCCATGTTATCTATCTAAACCTTTAAACTTTAATCAAGCTGTCCATGTTATTTAAACTTTTATCATATGGACTCATTGACTTTTATTATATAGACTACACAATATCTTCTTTTGTCTTTCACAGACACAGGCAATGACTGCTAATATGTGAAAGATGTATGAGACAAATTTTCAAACACATTCTGTATGAATGAGCAAAAACCAAAATGGTGTTTAAATTCCGTCCGATTTTCCCCACCATCTGTCAGTTTTCTTTTACAACCAGAGCTTGGCAAAACAATGAAATGATGGCGAGAGGGAAAATGGCAGAAGATGAGCTAGGATGCAGCGTTTACTGTAATGAAAGTACCTCAGAGGCCAGTGCGCAGCAGCCAATAGATCAATAGAGCCCAAGAGATGGTCTGGCATCATTGCGACTCCAAGGTTGAGATAATTCACTTTGTTTTCATTTAAGTTGACTCTGTGGCACAGCTCACTGATCTACAATGGCTTCCTTAGGGGTTGTTCTTGCACTTGGAATCAGAAACTCTCCACCTTTAGCCTCATTTTCTCTCTTCTCCTCTTCTTGATAACTATTACCTTTTTTTTGAGGACTGTCTGATAGTTTACAATAAGTCTGTGATGGCAAAACAGCCCCTAACTGTCTAATTTACATATCATTAGCATATTTTACAGAGTTGAGACGTTTGTTGCTTGACGCACTCGTCAAGTCGTTCTGTATGCAGATATGCAAGTGTCTCATTTTTGTGATGAAGCTGTCTGTAAAATTATGCAAAAAAAGCAGAAGGGCAAGGAGGAATGTACAATGTGACGCTTGTGCACCAACAGGAAGCATTAGCATTTATTAGACAGAGATGCAACAATAGGTTGCATTTGCTACATTCAGTTTACATTAATTAGTATGGTAACATTTCCTGGCATTGAAAGTCTAATCATAGGATTGCAATTTGTTTAGTAAATGCACTTGGTTTGCACTTGCATTCATTCCGTGTTTCTCGGATTTGTTTCGGGAACCTGCATTCACTGTAATAAAAACGCTTACTGTATTAAAAAGAAGGGAGACAATCTTTTAAATCAAACACTGTTATATGTAGAAACTGTATCTAAACTAATCTGGATCACATTTTATTTTACTGTGCATCACATGATTTTTGAGAACGGTTAATTTATTAATTTGATCCAGATCAATGAATCTATTCATTACAGTTGGATTAATACTTACCGTGATTATGTTTTAGGACATTTTTGATGAAAGTTTTGATCCACTTCAAATGATAACTACTCTATAGCCTATATATATATATATATATACAGAAATAAACATTTTACTGTAATTTTCTCCATTTTACAAATTATGTTAATGTTGTGCAACCAAGATTCTGAAACCTACAAAAAAATAAATAAATAAAAATAATAATAATAATAATATATATATATATATAAGTAAAGTATAAGTATAAATCCTTCTGAAAACCAGTACAAAGATTACATTTCTAAGAACATGGCACTTAATTTTAAATGATCCCTCCCAGACTCAACCCATGATTTGAGAACCACTGATTAGTATACTGCTGCGATACTCTATAATAATAATAATTAAAAAAACAACACTGTGAATAGCAAAATCCCTTAAGTTTGTGAGAAATGTGTGACTAAGATAAACAACTCTCGCCGTTCCAATCTTTACACCACTGTGTTAAGAAGCATGCAGAAACTTTCTAATTAGACTCGCCAGACTTGACAGTGTCTAAATAGTGAAGTTGTGCTAATTCTGTCAGTAGTAGACTCAACGTGCCACTGTAGCAACCAAACAGCAGACGGCCGAATTAATTGTATCAGTGCCTGACTTTCCTACAAGCCCTGATGTTCTCAAGTCTTCTCTTTGTATAGTATATCCTTTTCAGTCAATAAAATGTCTCCTGCACCGGACTCAAGGCGGCAGTTGGAATTCAAGGCACGGAGACTTTTTTTCTTTTTTTTCTTGAAACGTGGAGAAATAGCTTTTCTCTGACACCTCTCTAAGACAACCATTGATTTCCCATTGATGTGCTGGAGGGGAGAAAGGAGAGGGTGGCTCAAACTTGGAAGTCATGAATGGAGCCATTCCTGTACCACGTCTCAGGACTCGTTAGAATTGGGGTTATTTGTTTTACAATCTGTCCTCATCTTGCTTTCATGCAAAGCTATTATATTACCGCAAACACAATCATAACTGACCACCTCCTCCTAATTGTGGAGCTGGTCTCCTGCACTGAGGCAAAATGAAATTCATTGAAAGAAGCTTTCTTTGCAGGTGAAATGCAGCCTTTTCAATAGGAATCCACACAATGTAGAATTATGCGTGAGGGCAAACAATTTCCCCATATCACGGGTTTACGCTAGTCATGTGATTTCGCTACACCGAAGGCTTCAAATAGCTTTAAACTACTGTTAACAGACTATAGTCCTTTCTTTCCCACAAAAGTCTTCTGATTACATGAAAATGATGTACTAAAAACACAAATGTTTGCATACAGAGGACAACATTGTCAAAAATGATCCCCATTCACATAGATTTGCAAAAAAACAACTAAAAACTTTATATTATTCATGCCTAGCCGGGCGATGTCACTTGGTAATAATAATAAAATGTATTTTATATAGCACCTTTAAAAGTATCTCAAAGTGCTTTAAATACATATACAAAAAAATAAGCAAAAAGATACACACCAAAGATAAAACAATAATACAAATAATAATCCCATAGATCACATAAAAGCTAATCTAAAAACGTTTTAAGAGATGATTTAAACATACTAAGGGATTGAGCATTTTCCATCTTTTTCAAAAATTTGCGTTTTTGCAATTTACACAGTCTAAACAAGCCAAAAGTTCGTTTGCAGGCCCATTTATTTATTTTACTTTTATGTTAAATACAGTGTAATGTAAATGGCCCTTAGTCTCGCCAGGTGCTTTGGTATGTGATTGCACTTTGTAATCCACATTTGTATTCTTACTTCAAAGCATAATTCACCAAAAATTGAAAACTCGTTTAATCTAAACCTCAATTTGTTTGTTTGTAAAGCAGTGTGAAAATAGCATTTAGCATGTAGCATTAGCCTATGTTGTGCAACTTTCCTACTCAACCCAGAAAAGCTAGTTTTTTTACTTTTTGAAAGAAAGTTTAAGCACTAAAAAATGTAGGCACGCTAGCACTGCTTATTTCAGTTAGTTACTCTCCAACACTTGAGATTTATTTGAATTCAGACTCATGAAAAATGGTTGTAACAGTGGCTAATTGAATATCAACATTTAAAGAACGTCAGTTGTTCATCTATTACTGAGAAGCCCGGTAGGTCTCTGTGATGATATTTAATATATGAATGCTGTAGCCCTAGGCATTACCGTTTCTTTGCTCACAGTGCTGCTAGATTTGCAAAGCTTTATTCAACGGTACGAGCATGTCATGATGTTTAATGAAGGGGTTTGGAGACTAGCTCCAGAGAGAAGTCATTTCTGTACCCCGGCTTGCCTGCTTATTTATACACATTGCTCTTTGATTCTGCAAGATTGGGTGCATCCGAATTCATTTAGTTTTCATTCAGTTGTCCTTTGAGTGCAAGCGCAGTCAATATCTCATTTTTCTATGCTTCTCTTTTGCTATGTAATATGCAGCGAATTAGTCTAGCCAGCTGTTCGCTGGAAACCAGACGCTAAACAATGTCTCATCCTCTCACCAACTGTGAAGTTGCGATGGAGTAAGCCAGCAAGGCATCATTAGCATTAGAGTGTCGTCTCCTGCCTCCTCGTTCCCCTCTCCACCCTGATTACGACCTGTATCAATCATTAGCCCGCCTATGCCTCCTACCTCCGTTGCTTCCCCTTTAGTGTGCTTCTGGCACTCGCTAGCAGCAGGGGAACTGCCATGCTAGCGACCCATAGCGCTGTTAGTCTCAATGCCCTCTGCCAGTGTGCCAGCCAGGGGGCTTAATTACACTTGATTACCTGCTGGAGTGTCTGCGGACCACCGGTCGGCCGAGGTAGGCAGTGGGGAACTGTTTGATAGCACAATTAGTTGCACTAGGAAAAGCCCCAAGGACTTTATGATGTTGCACGTCCATTGCACCAGCCTACAGCCAGCACACGCGTCCTTCATTGTTGCTTTTCTCAGAATTGGCTTTGAATCGACGGCTGCTGGTTGACGATAGAGGTGTTGAACTGATGTCATTATTAGTCCAGTTTGGGATTTGGGGGTTGATGGTAAAGTCGAACAAAACTTTGATTTCAAAACTGTCACAGAAGGGACGGTTCGGAACGCAAGCGCTAGTTAGAGGAAAATCAAAAATAAAAAGCTGGATCGATCTGCGTAGTCTAGCCATAGTGATTTTTGCAACTTGAAATGGGGTTTGCAATCCTTATCTGCTTTTTTGATGAAAGATTATGTTTCTGGTTTCATTAATTAGGAATTGATTGGAACGTGAAAAAAGTAGGCTGTATCAAAATGAAGCCAGGGAGAAACATAAAAGAAGTTTCGTGATGTCAATGGAAACAGAAAGTTCTTGGTGATGTCATCAGACACAGAAAGTTGTTTTAAAGGGGTCTTTTTTTTGTGCTGTACTCTGAGGGCCACTTCACAGGGACATGTATCACATTAAAGTATATGAACAGCACTTTGAAAGCATGAGGACCTCTGCTCTCTGTAGTTCTCGCGTTACAGACCGATTGGTACAGCGCAATACCTGGTTATTGTAGGCAATTTAGCATCTGGGAAGTGGCTCGTATGGGCACATAATGCTGTCAAATGATTTTAATCGCATCCAAAAATCAAAGTTTTTATTTACACACTTTATCTGTGTGGAATGTGTATATTTATTGCGTACGTATAAATGCACACACAAACAGTATATATTTTGACAATATTTACATGTTTATATTTTAATTTATATTCATAAAATTTAGATATATTTATATATTATATTTTTTCATCTGAAACATTGTCTTATTGTCGGAGCCATATTTATCATTTGGTTTTTACATATCCCTGTGTGTTCGCCTCTCTCATAAACACTATATCTGTAAATCAGTGGGCGGGGCTAAACAGGCAGCCATGTAGAAGCAGGCGTTGATCTTCTCCTGCGGAGGTAGAGTCTATCCACACTGTTACATCATAAAGAAGAAGTAGGACTGTCATTTTGGCCTGGCTTCAATATAAGCTGTTTTTAGACTAACAAGAAAGCAACAAGATGTTGTTTTTTTTTACAGCACAACGACTTCTTATATGACAAAAGAGCAAGGGAATTTTGACTTCTCAGTTCATGACTCTTTTAAAGGCATATTGAGTAAATTTATTTTGTTTAAAAAAAAAATAAACTGGTGAGTTATTTAAATGGGAATTAATTGAATCATGAAAAGTAAACTGTGCAAATCAGAATAAAGTCAGGTGATTAAAAAAATGGCTTGGTGATGTCATCAAGATTGCAAAAATAGTATAGATGGAGGGATTTATTTCATTTTGATGATAGATTATATTGCTAGTTTCTTTAAAAGGGAATTTGGACCATTGGAAAAGTAGATGCTGATATTGCACTGCAGATTGAGGGGGAGGGGCTGAAAAGTAAGGGCTTGGTGATGTCATCAAAATGGGAAGTTGTTTTGGAGGCGGAGCAAGTTTTGTCATGGTTTTGAAAATTAATGCTGGTCATTTCTTTGATTGGCAGTTGATTATATCGTGACAAAAGTAGGCTGGACTTATAAGAATGAAGCCAGGGGATTGAAGTGGAGGGAATAAAAGTTTGAGTTTGGTGATGATGAAAAATAAAAAATGAGTTTAGAGGTGGAGCAAGTTATTTCTTTTAGCTCAAGTATTGATTTGCTGCTTTCATTAACTGGGAATCAGATCATGAAAATGTGGGTGGTACAAACCAGATTTAAGAACAGGGGTGGGGGGGTGCAGTGAGTTTTACACTTGAATGAAATATTACTTTGCAAACTTTTTGCATACAATATATAATATTATTTCCAAATGCTGCACAATATGAAAAGGAACTTGCTTGAAGAAAGGTCAATTACTGTTTCATGTTGAATTAAACATGCTAAAATACACTCAAATAAGGAGAAGAGTGAGTCATCAGTACCAGCTCTGTGGTTGGATACTGGAGTGAGTCCCATCCGATTAGAGGAATGAAATCTCGCCTTTAACGAAAGAGCCTGTTGAGCCAAACTTCATTAGCATACTGAAAGAGACACAGGGCGTTTTGGGCAAGCACCGCCCTGCCCTAATGCCTGCCTCACTACTAATTAGTTTTGATCAGTGAAATTGACTTTGCTGATAAGAGAGTTGTCTGATGTGCCGCCAGCCCTGACTTTGTTTTCGTTCGATTTATTATTTCATCTGTGTATTGTGGCAGCTTTCTCTGCATGTTTTTTATTTATTTATTTCATTCTATGTGCCCCATGCGGCAGTTAATTGCAAACCTATTTTTTGCCTTGTTAATGGCTTTGATGTGTGTTTCAAATTCTATGAATTTTCCAGATATCAGAATTGACAGCTTTTCAGAGCTGTGCTTGATCTCGCCGAACCCCGTGTCACGTCTGATTCAATGCAGTTGGATGTTTTTTGAAAGCTGAGGTTGAGTGCTTTCACCTATTTGTTGATGTGCATAAAAAAAAAAAAAGATTAAAATCAACTTTAAAGTTGTTCTGTTGAAGTGAATTCATTTTAATGTTTTAAGTGCACAATATTTTGTGCCTTCCTGAGATCAAATCAGCAGCTTCACCAAACCGGTTTGATAAAATAAAGTACTACAAATTGTCTTCATTAATTCAAATGAAGCTATATTGAAATATATTGAAACATATATATAAAAATGTATATATGCATATATCCTCACAGGTCCAGATGTGTGTGAGTCAGTTTAGCGAAGCGGCGTTGTTCGTGGACAGCTGTTACAGAAGCGTCTCTTCTGTCAGGCCAGCGATCTCTGCCCTCCAAAACGCTCACCCTCACCTCATCTGGCAGCCGCTCTGACATTCTCTCCTCATTGTCCTCACTGACACAAATATCTTACAACTGTACGAGATGATGCTGGGTGCTTTTCACATTTGTGTATAAGAAGCCACGGTGTTGGTTCTTATTGGCTTAATATTAATAATAATAATGTACAGAACTATTATTTTCCCTATGAGCTTATTTTACCCCAAGAAATGGACAAATAATTGTATATATTAAAAAAAATCCACACATCATGAAGTAAAATAAAATAATAAAATAAAGTACAATAAAGTAAAAAAAAATAAAAATCTACGTACTTTAGAATATTTAATTTAGGAGGTATCTAAAATAATTGAATAATCAACTTCAGAGGTTAATCACTGAACAGTGTGTGGAGAACAAAATACATATAAACTACAAGAAAAAACAACAACACAGGACTTTTTAAAGAAGATGGATGAAGTATAAGATGATCCATTTCCATAAACTGAAGGTTTGAGTTCTTTTGTTCTCACTGGACTGAGCTGATCGATTTCTGAGTGAATCTGATCTGTGCTGCTGTTGGTCACACGCACACACACACACACACACACACACACACTGTGACACTCAGATCAGCCAGATCATGGATTCACTTTCATGCCGATGTGGCTTCTTTCGCTCTTTCTGTTGAAAGACTTCATGGTGAATGTTTAGCTGCATCTCTGTGTAACTGACAAGCTCAGTTGGCAGTAACAGTGTCAGTAAACTTTATAAAGCAGCATCTATAAACCTTTTATGTCAAACCCATCTGTGCCTGAAGAAAATCCACACACGGCGGGGCAAAGACATCTGGACAAAATGACTGATGCTTTCTGCATTTAGATTGAACATGTTGGACGATTGCATTTCTATATATATATATATATTTAAAAAGGAATTCATGCAAATTAATAAATATCATTATAAAAAATATATTAAAATAATATGTAGACTATATATTTAACAACAAATTGTTTTTTCCCCTTCTCTCTTTATGTAAGAAGCAAATATTCATAACTTTTATAGATTACTATGAATGTTCTCCACCAAATTAACATTTATAATTAGAAATGTAATAATGCAATTACATGTAATTATATATAATTAGAGACTTTACAAAATTATTGAATGTCTTTCATATTTTTTCTATTTTAATCTAGATTTTCTTTTTTTTTCTTTTCACGTACCAAGCTTTTATAGACATAAAACTCATAACTCATATAATCACATTTATTTAATTAGACAATTAGATATTAAGTATATTATAACATCTATGAATAAAAGTAAGTTTACATAATCAGACAGAAGATGCATACATACTATTGTTTTTCATTTTAATCTTAAAAATAAAGTATGAAGTTACATGTCAATTTTAAAATAAATTATATATATATATATGAATATATATATGATGGAGTAACAGACACAACTGAAATAAATACAATTTATACTTTTAAAAATAATGATTACATACACAATTAGATTAAATTGAATTGAAAAATAAACCTGGACCACAAAAGCAGTCTTAAGTCGCTGGGGTATATTCAACCTGATCTCACAGAATTGCGTGAAATAACCACAAACTCTTAATGCATAATTCCGTGTTAGTATCACGTAATGAT
>JAUMHR010000082.1:10653602-10673076 GCA_032361145.1 Enteromius fasciolatus
TCATTACGTGATACTAACACGGAATTATGCATTAAGAGTTCGTGGTTATTTCACGCAATTCTGTGAGATCAGGTTGGGTATATTTGTAGCAAGAGCTACAGTGTTTGGGTCCAAATTATTGATTTTTTGCCAAAAATCCTTAGGATAGTAAGCAAAGATCATGTTTCATGAAGATATTTAGTCAATTTCTTACTGAAAATATATTAAAACTTAATTTTTAATTAGTAATATGCATTGACAAGATCTTTATTTGGGCAACTTTAAAGGTGATTTTCTCAGCATTTCGATTTTTCTATACCCTCAGATTCCAGGTATTCATATAGTTGTATCTCGGCCCTATCAATCCAAATCATAGGAAGCTTATTTATTCAGATTTCAGATTATGTATAAATCTCAATTTCGGAAAATTAACACTTACTTAAATATATATATAAACAGTATTTGTTTGGTCATGAGGGCTCTATATTCTCCTGTAGCTGATGTAATTCCAGTCTTGGCTCTGTTTATTATCAGGAGCTCTAAGATGATCCAGGTGTTTTTTATAGGATTACCAATGCCTTTTAAAAGCTCTTTACGACCTGCGGGGTTACGTTAAAGAACCAGACAGTGGGCATGAAAGAAATAAACCTTTGTGACTAATGACAGATGTTATGCAAAGACCCCTGCTCCCTTCTGCTTTATGTGTGTGTCCCTGCGCGTGTAAATAAATGTGAAAAATTACTTATGCTTTTATCAACTCCTTAGGCTCCGGAGGATGCTTATTCCATGCATAATGGCTTTCCCCTCCACACGGTTTCCCTGTTATCTCCCTCCTCTGATGCTCCTTATTAAAACCCACTTAAATCAAACGAGATTGTACCTTTAGAGTCACTGGCACAGGAAGCAGTTTGTATCCTTTTTTTTAATTTAATCCAAACGATTTCATTGCCTTTAATTTGCTGCGCCACGACTATCGCAGTTTGGCCAGTAGCAGTCGTTTAACAGACCATGTCCAGCAGAAAATTCCCAGTTCATTTGGTGTGGGAATAACAACGGATCCATATGCAGTTTTTTCCGGGCTTTATTAGGCACACAATATGCGTTGTCTCTGAGTTTGCTGGAACAGAAAAAGTCATTACTGGCTAAACAGAAGGAAATGAAACGCGCTCACTGTACATCCACGGCCTTAATATGTAAACTGTGGTCATGCATTCTGTTACTTTCAACAAATTCCCTTCTTCACAGTCCATCTGGGATGTAAATTGGGTGGGCTGAGACTGGTTCTGCTCTGTTGCGCAATGGGATATTGTTATTAATTGTAGGAGAGAGTTCCTCTTTTCCCATTTTTCAAGGTGGAAGATCAAGGTTATCACTGGTGTTTTTGACTGAAGTATTTTACAAGGTATGACCTCACTGTGTGTGGGTACGATTTTTGCTAGATCGTACATATTTTGCGAGTTGCCAAATTGTATGAATTTGTAGCTATAGGTAATTCGTACAAACTCTTCGCCACCTTGTAAATTAAAATGTATTTTTTTTTTTTTAAAATAAAAGAAATTGGGCTGGTTTTTGACGATCTAAGAAGCTGTGGATTCAGCCTGATCTCAATTTATACATATTTTACAAGGTGACTAATTTGTATGAATTCGCACTACCTCACTCGTACAAATTCGTACGTTTACTAAATAATACCTAATTTTTGCTACAGTAGATGTCAATTTGTATGAATTTCTAGATGTAGGTCATTTGTACAAATTCATATGAATTGGCAAACTCGCAAAATACGTACATTTTAGCAGATGAATTAGCCACCTCGTTATTTTTTTGCCATTTGCCGGCAATTTATTCTTCCATAGTAGTGTTGTCAAAAGACCCGGTACTTCGGTACCAAGACGGTACTAAAAAATTTGAAATGTTACGATACCAGGTTTTCTGAAGTACCGGTAGTACTGAGCAACGGGTCAAACCGGTTCTTGCTGCGCTACCCGAAAGGGCGCAATTGTGTCTTCTTCATAAAAGCACAGAGAGATGGCGACCGGCGGCGCTATTGATGAGTCGGCTCTGAATCTACAAATACATTGAACCTTATAAAACACCTCAAACATTGCAATTTGCTTAGTTAATCGTTACTGTGCGTTCACACCGCCGCTGGCGAGAGCATCAAAATTCGCCCTGGCCGCCCTGCCAACGACGCTGTACAGACATTTTTGTACGCTCTTGACGCTCTGACATAGATTGAATGATTGAACAAGCTTGTGCGGACTGACCACACGGAGGGTATAAGTTAACCTCATGAAATATATTGATTGTGAAAGTAAGAAATTGATCGGTGGAAAGAACTTTTTTGTACTACATGTTTTCTTTCAATTAAAAGCCAATTGAAAGCCTTCAGAGGCAGCATTCCAAAGAAGAAAGGCATCAAGACACGTCTGAATTAAAATTCTGCTTTACTTCCTGTCTCCAGAGGTACCTTCTTCTGATCGAATTTTGAAGGCAGCATAGATGTATCCTTCGCTTTCTTTGACATCCCACAATCCTGTGTGTTTCATTCTGAGACGGTTGAGCAAAAATGTATGAATGTTTTGTTTGGTGGTCAGGTTGTGTATATTTCTGATTAACTTTTGTACTTTTTATGTCCTAAATCAGTTTCATAAGGAGCCTTCCTGCCAAAATGCTGCCTTCAAATTGCCTCATAATGTAGCAAGGCAGCAAGTGCCTGGGCTTTCGGACACAGCCAATTTTTATTAATTTGATGTCCAATACAAACATCATCAGCTAATGTTGATATTCGTTTTTTTCAGGTTGTGTAAACAAAATCCAACATTAAGTCAATGTCAAATTGGTGTCAAATGCTGACATTAAAACAGTTGCCTTTCAGTCAGTCACTTTGACGCTACGTGCCTGAGATACCAATCCGCTCTGATCTTAGAAAACAAGCCAATCGGGATTGGCCGGTGAGAGTGCGCCAGCCACTCCCAGCGCATACGTGTATTTAATGGCGACACGCTTCCCCATATAGCTTCTTGAGCTCTTGAAAAGAAAAAAACTTACCGAAGGCTCTTGGCTGGTGTGTCCTGCGGAGAAAGCGGAGTCCTGATCGCCTTAGTTGCACACCGGTGTGCAGCGGTCATGCCCTTGGCAATCCCTGATTGATCTGGTAATCTAAATACACTCTTATACTGTTAATTCAGTTATTTTGGCGCTAAAAGCAAATCAGGAAACACTGTCACGTATCATTAAAAACGTATTTTACTAGACTGCATATGTAAATTGCTAATAGAGCCCAAATTGTACACTTAACCTTTAAAAACGTGTTTTTGCTGAATCAACTTCACAACCATATTGTGTTTGTTAAAACAGCCATTAAAAGCTTTTTGTTTTTAGCATTCAGCTAGTTACCTCCTAGTTTATGCTCACCTCGTTTAACTCTACACATCATAAATATTCATGAGTCCTCGCTGCCCCCGCGCAGAAGAGGGGAAGAAAATACCAAGTCATTTCATGCAATTACAGATCAGTACGTTCATGTCTTCCAGATGGCCTCATTTGTAGACCTTAATGTTAAATAAACACAATCTTGGTGCCAGTTAGGGCACTAATGTCAAATGAACTTGGACGAAGGTGAATGTTCAGTGTTCAGGGTGAAATATGTACATCAGCTTGATAAATAGACGCTGCTCTGTTTTTGGACTTGGGTTGCAAATCTTGATGGTTGTTTTTAATGGGACTTTGATGCAACCCAGAAAACCGTTCTTAATGCTGACTTTAACTGACATTATTGCAATAATCTAACTTTTATTTTATGATTCAATTACTTAATTTTGAATTTATTCTTCAAATATTACTGCTTTTATCTTATTGTATTAAAGTTGTAATATTTTTATAGAATAAAGTTGCTACATTATACAATTAAATTTATATTTACAATTTTTAGAACAATGACTTAATGTTCATAATTTTGAATTTATTATTAAAATATTACTGCAGGCAGGGTAAGCACACCTACATAAAACAACATTAATAACCGGACACTGAGACTTAAATAGTCAAGGCAATTAATACAAACGAGGAAGGCACATGTGTACACAATCAGCAATCGACAGAAACAAGGTCACACTAAAAACAGTCAGGGGCGTTACATTTAATTTCAAAATGTTATGACTTGACCAATAAATTATATTTCAACTTTCATCTGTTAATACTCTTGGGTTTTTTTCTCCAAACATGCCTACTTTTAGTGAAGTTGACACAAAGTTTCGGAAGAAGCGCTAATGCTTGATTAGCCGGCTGGCTCCGCATTTTCCTAATCAGTCTAACCACGTCTAATCCAATCGTAATCACAAGCTTTCCATTTCCCGCTTAAAGCTTTCCCATTCCTTCCTTATCTTGTTACGCATCCCTCCTCCACCCCTTCTCCGCCTTCGCACCTTCCTTCTCCAGGGGGCTAGCGGAGTTCGAGCCGGACGCCGAGCTCAGCCCTCGCTAGGGTTCAAACCACTAAGGCTCAGAGTTCGCAGACAGCACGCCAAACACACTAAAGATATCATAAGGAAGCGCGCACTTGTGAATCATGTTATTATATTATGACTTTAGATAAAAGTTATAATATGTTTTTATAGAATAAAGTCACAACATTACCCATTTAAAGTAATATTTTTAAAATAATGGTACTTTATTTTCATATGTATAATTTACTACTTTAATATTGTAATATTAGGAATTCATGCGATTAAAGAAAATAAAATCTAAACATTATTATTACATACTATTACAATAAAATAATAACACCCTTTTTTAAATGATACTCTGAATCTGTCAAAATAGTTTAATTTAATCTGAGAACATTTTGACTTTAGTCTGATGATGCTTTACATTTATTCTCAAAATATTACCACTGAAGTCTCACAATTTTCTATTTATGTACGGTACTTACTTTATTTACTTACACAATGTTATTTATTTAGCTTTGCTTCTACAAAATAAATAGCATTTTACAATATATCCAAACAGAAAAAAGTTATATTTCACAATATTACAATATTTTTGATCAAACAAATGCATCTTTATTGAGCATGTGAGAAATCATCATCCTCTGTCAAAGCATTGGCCGAGACAATGTTGTTGAAGTTTGAAATGACGTTTTAGGTGGATCTCTTTAAGTGCAAGCAGACTTTCAGAAAGCCACCTCCTGACAAGGCAGTGCATCATCTGGCCTAAAATACACTTGTAGGAAGCAATTAAAATATTATCTTTCAAATTACTCATTGGAGTGTCTAGACACTCCTGGCTTTTTTGATTTATAATCGTTTTTGATGGAGAGTGTCCTGTCCCTTCGCGCTGAGTAGAGACATTATAATGAGATATTACCACCACAAACAGTCCCTAAAACAGCCTGGACGCTTTTGTGGAGGAATGAAGATTGCAAATGAATGCGATTCTCCAGAATTCTGCCGACTAACTAGTAGTGATGTATGAATTCTAGAAAAATGGTCACACAACCGCCCTTCTGGAAAACCCTGCTGAAATTCTGACAGTGGACGTTGGTACTGGATTTCATTCATTCATTCAATGATTCACCAAGAAAGTGGCTCAAATGAATCAATTCAGTCATTGGGAATTGGTGTGCTATCTGTATTTGATTCATTAAAAGTTGATCTACTGTCAATAGGGGTTAAAGGTCAACCAGGAAATCAATGTGTAATGCCTGGAAGCCTGGCGTCTCTGTTTGATGATTTGACAAGCTCCTAATAAGCAGGACTTTGCAACAAACAGCCAGTAACTGAAATAAATGTCATATTCATGATTGACAGCATATAAAATATATTTATAAGAAACAGAGTTAATTTAAGGATGTCATTATTTATAATATTGCATTATTTTACATACTGCCATTTGTAAATATTTAAAGAATCCAGTTGTGAACAATTTATTATTTGTATTTTATTTATTTTTGGCAAAACAATTTTGGAGCTTAGTGGTATTTTCATATGTGTACATGTGTGCTGTAAAACAAATAATAAATGTTTTTATTGTATGTTTTTTTCGTGTTTATGAAATATATTTATGGATCCATATTTAATATTTATTATGCATATGTAAATATATAAATACATTCACACATGTATATATTTTGAAGTATTTGAAATGCATATATGTATATTCATCTAATTTGTATCATTTATAAATATATTTAATATATAAACAATATATTTTTCTTAAATATATACTTATACTGTATGTATGTGTGAATGTATGTATGTGTGTGTGTGTGTGTGTGTGTGTGTGTGTGCATGGTTGATCACTTCTCACTGCTGTGTGTGTGCACTTGGATGGGTTAAATGCAGAGCACAAATTTCTAGTATGGAAAACCATACCTGGCCACATCCTTTCCTTGGGGTAAAAATTATTATTATTTTTTTATCAAAAGTTAATATATTACAAGTGGAAAAAATAAATAAACAAAACACATACAATGCAAATAAACACATTAAAAAATAATAAAATAATAATTGTAGATTTTAAATGATTTTATTTAAAATATAAAATATTTAAATATGCAGAAATAAATATTAATTGTGCTGTTGATAAGTTATCTCTGCTGTTTGATCTAAAGATAAATACATTTCAAATTGTAAAAATTAAATAAAAAAACATTTTAATTAATTTTAAAAAGTAATTTAAATATAAATTAATTACATATAAATAACAAAGTTAGTATTTTAATTTATTTAAAAATAAATCATTTAAATATAAATTAATGAAATTCATAAAAATGTCTAAATAAATATATTTAAAATTTTTCTTAATATATATATTATTTAGGTAGATAGATAGATAGACTTTTCTCAAGAAAGAAGCAGCCACAAGAGCTTTTACCTGTGTTATGACAAACGGCATGTTTAAGTATCTGCCATGCTGTTTGATGCTTGTGATAAATTACATCACCAGACCCTGCTGCAGCTTCACCATTCAACCCCTCGTGTATGGATTTATTTACTTTCTGTGACTTGTGCTCAATGTTCCCCTCATTCTCTACGGCACACAATACATCAGCCGAATGCGGAGTAAATACAGTATGTGGCTGTTTACTCTCGCTTCGACTTTTCAGCGGCTCGGCACGTGCCAGTGGAGCAAACGCCGAAGCCAGCGCATGACCAGAGCGATGGGGACCGGCAGAGGGAGGCCCATCAATAAGGATGACGCATGGCTCCCGTACTGACACGCAACTGCTGTTTTGCCTGGAGCTGGAGTGATCTGCATGGAAGCGTGGCAGGGCCACTCCATCAAAAAGAGACCCCCTGTACTGCTGATGAATGTCTCTCTTCAGGAACTCACACTCCGGCAGACCAGGCAGGTAGCGGCATGTTCCCCATATAAAGCTTTGGAGAGCCGCCGCTGGTTTGGGGAAGAGTGGGGTTTGGAAATCGCTTGGAGGTCTGATCTAGGATCAGTCGGTTCTGGCCAAATGTTGCTCTAAAATTCATACCTCGGGTCTTTAGTGACCTGGGACATCATTCACTACTCTCATTTTTTTACGTTTTATAAAACTTTTTTTTCTTAGTATCTCTCATTATAAACAATATAGCAAGAAAAAGAACAGTCAAATCTAATATAATGCCTGCTTTTTGATTATTATTGTTATTATTTACTGTTGTTATTATTATTATTATGTTTTTTTTATAAAAAGTTTATAGGGTCGCTACAGACCTGAGGTATGGAAATGTGTAAGTATTCTTTTCTGCATGACTATATTTATGTATCAGTCCATAAATGTATGCATTTTTTTTTCTTCAAGGTGACACTGTTTGATACATAGGTGTGTAGGTGTGTAAATTTTACACAGAGGTTACAATAGGATACTTATCTTGGTTTTGGGGTCACAGTTTGATATGTGTTTAGTACAAAAAGAAAAAAGATTTTTTATTTTTACAGAAAGAATTTCAGTTGTGAAATTATGCTGCACAATACAAAAACAAGTTGCATGAAAATTACAGTAGGTGGCGCTTACAGAACAAAAGCAAAACCGCGTTTCCTTGGCTACCCCTGTAAGCAAAGCAGCGCTGTGCAAGGAAACTATTTTAATATGCATTGAACAGAGCTAAGTGGAAAAGAAAATGCCACTGAAACTCGTAAAATAGCTACATTTTTGCGTAGCACTGGAAACAGCCACCTAAAAAATCATTAAGTTGGTAACTAATTCATATATTTTATTTCTGCTTATGCCTCATTGTCATTTTAGAGATGGACTTCTTTGGGGTTTTGTGTTGTGTTTTGCTTTTCTTATATATTTTCAAAATAAACTGATACAAAATCGCCACTTCATTAAATAGTTACATGTTCCTGTAACATCTCAATTGAACAACAGAATCTCTCGGTTCATCTCAGATTCATGCCCCAGAAAGACGGTGGGTTACGGCCGATCCTGGATCGTACCTTTTAGGCTTTCCCTGCTGCTCCTCGTATTCACGAAAGTTGCGGAGGCAGCCCTGGCTCCACTGAGAGAACAGGGTATTCTCATTCTCAACTTAGATGACTGGCTCATTCTAGCTCAGGCTCGGTTGTGCGAACACAGGGATCTTGTGTTACAACACCTCAGCATGTTGGGTCTTTGGATAAACTGGGAAAAGAGCAAACTCTGTCCAACACAGAGGATCTCTTTTCTCAGTATGGAGATGGATTCGGTCGAACAGACAGCATGCCTCATGCAGGAATGTGCTCAGTCAGTGCTAAACAGCTTGAATACATTTAATGGCAGGACGGTAGTCGCACTAAAATATTTTCAGAGGCTCCTGGGCCATATGGCAGCAGCAGTTACTGTTCCATCGCTGAGTGTACCACGACTCAGCTCCTTAGCGAAAACCTGAATATGCGACATTTTACGTTTTTACGACATTTATACTCACGCTGTGATCAGCTGCAGCTGGATGCAATCAACGGATCAAAGTGGATTGGTTTCTTGAAACGAGATCCCTATTCCATTGGTCATATCCAACGTGACGTCTCCATTCGCTTCCTCAGGGAGTGAGGGTTACATACAGAGACGTTTTAGTGAATTGGTAGATAATTTGTATGAATAAGTACTTCCCCTTTGTTATTAACGTTACTTTGGATGTTGTGTGTTTGGCCCTGCCTACTCGTCTTGGAATATTAAAGGAATTGTGATTCATTGCACTACTGACTCTGCCTTCGTGCTTTCGACCACACGCACCCGTGACAGAATAACCGGACCATCAAAGTAAAGTGAGCGGCGTGACTTTTTCCCAGCCTTTTGTTTGTGTTTTGTTAGTTTTTATTTTTAATTTTTCCCCATGGACACCCTGTTCACTCCTGAATATCTCCTCCTCTTGCTGGAGCAGGGGGAGAGATCGCTCGAGTGTCATACAAGACTGTTTCTGCAGGTAGCTAATTACACCAGCTTTCCGGACAGCGTGCTCTGAGACCTGAGCACAGAGTGCCGCTGTCCGAAGATGGCTCTCGAGCGGATTTCGCCGCCTTCGTGGAGTGGACACTGGCGAGTAATGGATCGCAATTCACTGTCTATCCTGTGGATGATCTCGCCAGTGCCAGTGCCTCTCCAGGCCCAGAGCCCAGCCCACCATCTACCCGCAACGTAGAGCCCATTTCTGAGCCCACTGCTGCTGCCACAGCAGAGCCCAGCGCGACTGACGAGCCACCACTAATGGATGTGACAGAGCCGAGGTGCGCACCAGAGCCACAGACTGTGACAACAGACCAGGTGAGAGAGCCGGAGTGGGAAGCGATTGCGAAGGACTTCGCCACTGACAGCGTGAGCGCGGAGAGGAGCACCGTCCACGGCATCACGGCTGAGGGTGAGTTGGCCGATCTGGGAAAAGGACAAAAAGAACTGAACATTCGAATAACTCATATTCCAGTTCCTCGTGTGCGTCCAAAATTTTAAATCCCACCCGCCCACTCAGTCATTCCCATGCCACCGCTGCCTGCAGCCAGTCCCGTTGCTCACCCTCAGTCCACTATCCGTGTGCTGGTCTCGCCACGGGTCTACCAGCGGCCATGCCATGGAGATCTCTCAGCTCCGCTTCCTATCTCCGAGTCCTGGACTCCGCCTCGTCCCTCCGACCCGTTGGCTACACTGGGCCCCCTAGCTCTTTCCTCTACGCCGTGGCCCGTCTGTCCTCCAGCTCCACCGGGCTCCATCGTCCCTCTGGCTCCATTTTGGTCTGTCGTCAACCATATGCCGCCTCTGAACTCCACTCCTCTGGCTACGCCTCGTCACTCAGTCCTGCTGGCGTTGTCAGGCTCCTCCATCCCTCCAGCTCCGCCTTAGTCCGCTGTGGCTCTAGCTCCGCAGCGTCCCTCCGGATCCACGCCTTCGCGTCAGTCGCCGGTGCCCTTCGTTCTGCCCCGGCCCTCCAGATCCTCAGCGGCCCCCCGGCTCTTCGTCTGCGCTTCGGGCTCCTCAGGCGATCTACGCCATGGCTGGGTTCTGGGTCCCCCTGGATTCCTCCTGCTCCGGATCCCTCCTGTCTCCTCCCTGTCTCCTCCCTTCGTCGTCGCCA
Source organism: Enteromius fasciolatus (assembly GCA_032361145.1). NCBI lineage: Eukaryota > Metazoa > Chordata > Actinopteri > Cypriniformes > Cyprinidae > Enteromius > Enteromius fasciolatus. The sequence goes on from JAUMHR010000082.1 coordinate 10,664,120, forward strand.
CCCTGGACCCTGTTCCTCATCCTCCTCCCGGTTGCTCGACCACCTCCTAAACCTCCTCCTGACTTTCCCTCATGTCCCTGGGTTTGTTTACGCCATTACTGTCATGTGCTCTGTCTCTGTGTGACCTAGTTTCAGTTGATTATCATTGTGTTCAGGTGTGCCTTTTTTATGCCTATTTTATGCCTCTGTTTGATTCTCGTTGCGTGAAAAAATAACGCCATTAGTAACACCATTTATTTATAACGCCATTATTCCCACCACTGAATATGTGTGATGCTAATGTTCAAAAGCATCAGTTTTCAAATCTCCCAGCATATTAATATTGTTTTGAAGTCATAACATTTTATTATGCTTTATTAATCTAAACTCTGTAAATTTGTTTGAAAAGGAATAAAAGATGTCTGAGTTTTACTGCCTCTAGTGTTTATTTCTTTTGGAACCTGGAGTGAGATGTACTTATTGGTACATATAATTTGTGTGTCGCTAAAAAGGCACCGAGGTACGTTTATCCCAGGAAACCAGGTAGAAATCGACACATTGCACACACCCCATTGATGCCTAAATGCTAATACAATCATTATGTGTAATTTTAAAAGAAAATATAATAATAAAAACAACAGATTTCAAGTGTATGATGGTGTTATGGGGACTGTGTTGAACAGTATGCTGATGTTGACTCGTATCAAACATTCTCTTTTCCTTTAACAGACTTCAGTCACATGGCAGCAGCTCTTTGAAAAAGGAGGCTCTCTGCAGTCAGTTTTCTGATCTCAGTGTGGTTTGATTCCAGCAAGTGCGTGTGAACTCACAGTTAAGCAGGTGTGCTAATGTAAACTCTCTCTCCTATTGATCTGCACATGAACTGCGGTTGTTATAGAGTGTCTCTCTTGAGACCTGCTGGCTATAGCGTTTTGAATATTTTACTCAGATAACTACACGCCTCTGAATCCTCTGGCTATCAGCATGCAATTATGCTCAGAAATCTCCTCTCCGCTGCACTGTCTCAGGGCTGTGTGTTTCAACAATCAGTAAACACAGTATGTCTTCCTGTGAGTAGCGTGTTTCCTGTAAAGATGAAAACATTAAATAAATTAATTAATTAAAAAAACTGCTAACTGCCTACTCAGTTTGTTCACTGAATGCAGTCATTATACCATCATTATGTAAAAAAATAAATAAAACATTTAAAAATGATGAAATAAATCCGATTTTGTCAGGTCAAAATGTTTTTAGAATAATCTCAAAACAGACATTTCACAAAAATAACGTGCTCAACTTCCCATAATCTTAAGGGTGAGTAAATAATGACTGTGAAACTGTCCCTTTAATAAAGATATTAACGTTTTTAAGTGCAGGTGTAGGAATGCAGGGAGGTTGTGATTGTGCAGTTGTCTTGTGTTTAGAAGCATTCCTCAGCCGAACCTCCTGCATACCTACACAACTACAAACATGAGCCCAAGCTGCTTAGTGAAGCTCTAGACTCCTCTGCCCTCTTGTTTAGCATTTTTCAGTGTCTGGTTGACAAATATTTGGGCAGGCCTGCTAAAGAGGGGCGGGCAATCAGTCTCTGGGACGGGGGGCTGATGAAACAAGGCTCTCTTTGTCCCGTCGCCCCCTCCTGAGTGTTTCCGTGGTGTTCGGGCAAGTTTAGGATTCCATTCACATAGAGCCTGTTTGGAAGGTCAAGCCAAGAAACGCTGGACATGTTGGCATTTTTCTTTTCAGTGAGAGAAAAGAGAGTGCATAGAGAGGGTAAGTAAAGGTGAACGGAGAGTGTGCTTTACCACAGTAAACAACGTTTAGAGAGTGCCTGAAAAACGTTCACCAACAATCATGAAGGAAGAAATGCTTTTACATACACTGCAACGAAATTATATATGCTAGTAAATATTAAAGAAATTTCAAAGAAATAGGGTAAACATTTTCCCATGCAGGTATATATACCTGCGTGTGTGTGTGTGTGTGTGAAATAGATATTGTTATTTTATATTATATTCATTTAAAAATGTGTTTTATAACATTTATTTATTTTTACAATTTGTGTTAATTTTATATTCATGATTTAACTTAAGCCCCCCCAAAACAAATAATGTCACTGAAAGAAATAAACAAAATCATTACATTGCATTATTGCTTTTTTAAGTTGTACATAAATACACAATATAAAACATATGAAAATATTTCATTAAATAATTAATGAAATAATTAATAAATTTATGCTATATTATAGTATATTTATTTTATATTATTTGAATATATATATATATATATTCTTTTTTTTTATTTAACCCCCCCATCATTTGCATATATTAGTACTGTGATGCTATTATGTTACAATTAAATTTAATTAAACAAACATGATTTTGTAAAGTCTTTATGCGAATAACCTCATAACAGACATTTTATAAAAACAAAACTAAAAAAAAAAAACTACTTTGAGTCTGGACCTCAAAATATTTTGGAAATAGCCAAAAATCCAAGAATATTATATTTTGGTGATCAATATATATATATATTATGTGTGTGTGTGTGTGTGTGTGTGTCAATAAATGAATAAGTCATGTGAACAAATTCCTAATTAACAAACCACTATCCACTTTAATGTGTGGAAAACAGCAGCTTAAAGGTTCTTCAAAACATCTCCTTCCGTGTCCTTCAGAGAAAGAAAGCCACACGGGTTTTGAACAAGGCTGAGTAAATGATGACTGAACTTCCAACTCTTTTGTACAGGGTACAAACAGAGCCATTGATTACTCATCCACAATGAAGTTGTTTTCCATTTCTCCAGCAGCCCCTTCCCTCCTTTCTCTCTCTCCCTACTTGTTAACATTTGGCAAAATAAGTAGATCCACATTTAGTTAATGATCACCCGCCATGCAAATTGGCTGTTTTGATATTCAGATGATGACTTTTCGGCTGTTTATTTACCTTCCCATACGTCCCTCGGGTGCTGTATGCTAATTCTATTCATTTCTCTGTCCTGAAAATTAGAGCAGGAAGGAAACAGTGAGCAAACAAAAAGCAAAGGGAAGATACCACTAAAAGAGAAGGGCCGATACCAACCCAGAGCGTAATTGTTTAGCTGGATGTGAACCCGCTGTCTAAAGAGATAGGGAGGTTGTCACATCAATTGGACACGGCAGAGTTCAGTGCATACAGATCCTGTTATTGCGCTTGCGGTGGGCCATGAGGAGCGCTCCCGAAAGTCATGTGGGACCGAGACCCGATGCTCACTGGCCCACATGAGTGATCCTCTGATGTTAACGTGTGCATTTGGCTGAGGAAACGATTCAGGGCACGGCGAAACTCAAGGGTTTGACGTTCCTCTGCTAATACATGCAGCTCTGGGGTGCTGGTTTATTTCTGTAAGTGCCTGAGTTTCTCTACTGTTACACCAGGTTTGTTTACTCCGGGAGTTGTTTACAATTCTGGTGAATGAGCTAATGAACTACACAAATACCTGCCTGTCAGGAAACATGGGAAAACAAGGGGCTATTTTTTTTTTTAATTATTATTATTATTATTATTTTATGTCCACAGTGGCACAGGATGATTGTTCCCGAACGGGTTTCCTTTAATCTGAAATTGTTTGGGAAAAGAGGGAGGTTTGATTTGTTTGATTTGTCTAATGCCTGGTTGCGGGTAGGTTTAGGTGTAGGTCATTCGTACAAATTTATAAGAATTGGCAACTCGTAAAATATGTACGATTTAGCAAAATCCATATGAATGAGGTCGTACAAATTAGCCCCCCTGTAAAATATGCATAAAGTTGTGGAGTTTGTGCGATTGCAAACTACAGCTTTTTAACGTAACACCGTTTCGAATTTTGGTCATTCATATACAAAACAATGAAATGCAAATGTTTGAAAAGAGGTTTTAAAGTGCATGTTTTTTTAAAAACAAAATTGTTATGTTCTTTGTGTAAATGACAAAACTGCATTTGTGAAAACGGTGACAGCTCACGAGTGTATTGCGTGTTCAGTCTATGTCAAGTCAAGTCACCTTTAATTGTATAGCACATTTAAAGGCAGAGTCTATGATTTTTCAAAAATGATGTCTGCAGAACAAAAAAAGGCTTAAGATAAGGAAAGAGGTGGTATGTGAGTAAATATTGAAGCAGCCTTCAAGCGCTGGAGAGAACTAAAAGAGCGGGAAGGTTGCTTTGCGTCTTCATGACAGGTGAGTAACACTGGTTATGCGTTGTTTCACAAAACAAATATAGGCTGTATTTTGCATGAATATGGTGGTGTGTCATGTTTACTTATCTGCAATAGCATTGTCATTTCTTTCAGCTATGATAAAGACAGATTTATTTCCACACCCTATAAAAGCTCTTGTGCCCGGTGTTCCACGTCGTCTTCCGCGTGAAACGGAGCTAAACAGTTTACGGTACAACACACAGTACTACCAAAACACATTCGACCTGTATTACCAAACTAATACACATTGCATTTACTTATTGATGACATCATACCCTCAGTCGGTTGGCACCGCAGAATCCGCCATAATTATTGCCTGGGTTACGGAACATATGTGAGGGGCGGAGCTATCAAAAAAGGGGAGAAAACCTTTTGATGTAGGGGCGTGTTTGGTGATTTCGAATGTCAACATTGACTACGTAGACTCTGACTTTAACAATACAGATTGTGTCAAAGCAACTTTACAGTATCAAATATGGAAATGGCGTAAAAATGTTAAATTACGAGTTTAAACACTAAATTTTCAGTTAAAGGCATTTGATTACTGAATTCCGTGATGTCATAGATCTTAGATCAGGTTTAATAGTATCTGTGCAATATTGCTGGAAATGTGAGCACAGTATTTCTTTACAAAGAAACATCGCCATCGGGTCTGGAATGAACAATGCAGCGATTTTAGTCATTTAGATTTTTGTGAATGGGGATTGTTTTATTTATTTATTTTATTTACGATCTTTACAATCGTATCATATGACCCCTTTAACAACTACCTTATTAGCTATTGAAAAGTAAAAATTAATGCGACTAATCCTGATTAAAATGCTGGCCAAACTGCTGGCTAAATGTCTAATTACCCTTTCAGTCGAATCACTTCGAAGTTACATATAGGAACTCGCATGAGAGACCAATCGCCTTTGAGCTTCAAAGAAAAGGCCAATGAACATTGGCGTGCACAGATTGGATTCAGGTGCACCTCATCACTATATGAGTATAAGAGGGCATGAATGCAGTGCGCCTGTAGGTTTTCACTGAGGAGCCGAGCCGGCATCAGCGCGACTCCAGGGCCATGGCAAGGAGGTGTAACGTCTCCGTTGGCCGCTGTCCTAGGCCCCAGCCTCGAAGTATCAGATGGGGGCACACGGAGTACCTCCAATCCGATCCCCTTGGTGGCTTGGAGGAGCATAGCTGACAGTTCGATGGGGCTGCCACCGTGGTGGGGCGATGTCCCGGCGTGAGTTTCGCCTCACTAGCCGACTCTCCCTCTGACGCTGCAGAAGACATCTTAGCCTTTTGGGGTGCCCCAAAAGAGACCCTGGGCCCAGCTAGCGGGGGTAGCAGTCTCTTCCAGGAGCACCACAGGACTATGCGGTGGGGCAGAAGTCAGTGGGGCTTTTACATCCGACGGAACATTCTGTACTGTCACCGTGAGGTCCCCCAGGCGTCTCGCCGTAGCAGCCGAAAAGCCAGGATGGCTCGCCCACTGACCGAATGACGCGAGGGGAGCCGTCTCACAGAGGCGGGACCTCAATGTGAAATAAAAGTGTACAAGCAGAAAACTAAACTGTTTCGCGTTTTGGCTAATTTGTGGCATATTTTTACACAATTGTAATATTTGATTGGTCCAAAAAATGGTCCAAGTTAGCATGCGATTCTGAAAAAAGCTAAAAACAAAAAAGTAGAATAGTTAATGAATTGCCAGGAGAGTTTGTTGAGGGCATTGAGGTGAATGGGAAGGAGATTTCTATATATATGAAAGGTCTGTTTATTTGAAAAAATAAAATAAAAATAAAACTAAAGCAAAATCTGAACGTATCAAAAACTCATTATTTTTGGCAGTGTTTTGAAGCCTCACACATGGATCAAAAACAAATAAGCAAGTGCACACTTTTGTAGAGATTCAGTAGATACAATAGAGACAGAGACAGAGGGAAAAAAATCTACTTTTCTCTGGGAAAATAAAAGTAAAGGCTTTTTTTCATGAAGTAAAGCTGTGGTACCCTTGAAGGAGCAGAATAATTACTTTGGTCAAAACAAAAGCCGAGGACGTGAATTTCCTGAAGTCGAACAAAAGTTCAGCTCGGCTGTAAACATCAACTGTTCTGCGTTTTCCTTTGCTTTGACTTCTTTTCCTCTCCAGGCACTGAAGCTCAATTAGCTCATTTTAATAAAAGATTAATCGTCACTGTTGTTGTTATTCATTATTATGTAAAATGATAGATAACATCTGTGTTCATAAATAAAAGCAGACTTATGCTGTGCAAACATTAAAGAGGCTTTTTGATAGCACTTGCTCTGAAGCTCTTCCTTTTTGGTTGTTTGTTTAACTGTGAGAAATTCTGGCCCTGTGGACCTTTAGAAAATAAACAGACTTTTACACTCTCATTGATTTATTTAATTCGTCCACTAATAATATTGAACCCATTTGCTTCCAATTTAATTGTTTCTTTTCAGGAACCTAATATAAATCTTTGCTAAATATCGGTTTTGCGAAGGCGAATGCTATTTTATACCATATCCATTAGATCTCTAGAACGTGAATATGTAAATATGCTTGCATTATGCACAGTTTTAATTATCTCAGTAAACATAAAACTGACTGTAATGTGTTTCTTGATTGATTCATTGACTGTAAATATAGATTGGGCTCCATGTTTGAGCTTTTTTTCAGTGTAATCTGTAATAAATCATGTTGAAGGCTCTATTAGACTGTCAAACACTGACCCCAGAGATTCACTGGATCTAACCTCTGACCTCTCACCTTATATTAAACACCACAGCCAATTGGTCACATGACACAGAGGGAATCCACAGAAACGTTACAGCAGTTATCTTTGTACACTAAGTAGTCAATTAGAGAAGAATTATAAGTAGGCTAACGCTTTTACAACGTTGCATTTTGTTTCAGTTAGCTTGCAATGCAGTAAAATACACTGTAATACACACCTGAATGTGCACAGATTGTGTAACCAAAAGATAATTTCACATTTAAAGGCAACTAAATAAGTAACCGACCAGCAAACATGAAACTGTGCTTTTTGATTGCAGTTGCTTACGATGCACCATATTCAATAAAATAAAACAGCATTGATAACAAGATGCAACTTAAAGGAATAAATGTATGTGTATATATATATATATGTATAAATTAAGGTTTTGTTCTAAATAAACAAACAACATTTAAAAACAATATATATATATATATATAATGTAAGCATGGTTAATGCAATATTCTGTGTATGGCATAAAGAAATCTAATGAAAACAATGTTTTTCGGCTTTATTGAGAGATTATAGAAGCTGAATGTGTCTGTGGTTCTCAGAAATAGATAAGGGCTGTTCACAGACAGCAAGGTTTCAGTTTTCCTTTATGTCTGCCGTGCAGGGAGTATCACTCTCTCTCTCTCACACACACACACACTGTTACAAAATGTCAATACTCCAAGCCTCCGGGGAAGTGAAGTCACTTGGGTGAAGTTAGCCGTCCCTCTGGGAGAAGAGCCAGAGACAGTAGCTGGAACTAGTTCATAAAGAGTCCTGACTGAAAGTCCTTCACTCTAATGTTTGCGTGTTTCTTTACAAACTTCTGAATCCTCCGGAGACTTGCACATTTGTTCGGCAAATACAGGTCCGGATCATTACAGACTCAGATACGGAGAGCTGAACCTGCATTACAGTGAAAATGCTTGAAATTGGAGCAGTATGTGGTAGAACAGTTCGTGAGCCTGTTTCTGTACCACAGGAAAATGTTCCTGATAATAGACCGTGTTCGTAGATTACAGCTGATGTCTTGCTTCAGGCCTGTTCATGCGGAGGGGCTCTCGTATTTTAGAAACTGTCTCCACTTTCTCAGCATTGCAGAGGTTTTTTGTTGAGGAAAAGAAAAACAAACAACTTAATGGGATAAGGATGCCAAACATTTCATTCATACATTTATTTGGGGTTCTTTAATATGGAGGGAAAAAAAATATAAAGGAAAAGAAAAAAAAAAAGATTACTTAAGTATAATTAAATACATACATTAATGCAAAATCTGGAGGACAAAAAATGACTTCAGTATAAATAAATACATGTACGCATAAATAAATAAATGTAGAAATATATAAATAAAACAAATGCTCAAATAAATAAATATGAATGAATACATAAATAATATTGTCAAGAATTCATTTATTTATTTCAAATTTATTTACTTATGTATTTTTGTATTTAATTGAATTTTTATTCATTCATTTGTTTATGTATTTCTACATGCATTTATGAATTTTTTTATTTATACTTCAGTCGTTTTTTGGTCCTGCAAACTTTAAAGGCGTAGTTCACTCAAAATATATTTATTTATTCCTTTATTTATTTGCTCATACTTATTTCACTAACCCTTCTGTCACTTTAAACCGATATGAATAATTTGTGTTTGTGGGTTGGGGGGGGGGGGTGAAGCATAGTTCACCCAAAGTAATAAATAAACAAATAAATACATTTTATGTTTTATTCAATCATTTATTTACCCTTCTGTCATTCTAAATGTATCTTTTTTCTGTAGAGCATTAAACAAGATATTTAGCAGAATGTCCATGCTTCTCTTTTCCATACAGTGGAAGTTAATGGGGACTCGACACCTGTATTTTTATTCTCATGTTGATCCTTTTCTTGTTCAAAAACAACTACTTTTTTGTGCATTCATGCTTCGGTAACACTTTAGAATAGCGGATGGTTATAAGTCATTTATAAGAGATTAGTTAATGATGAAATGTTCATCTAC
>JAUMHR010000082.1:10704816-10727385 GCA_032361145.1 Enteromius fasciolatus
TGAGTTGTGAGAGTTACCTTATCTCGACATTATTAATTTAGCTACAACCAATGAGAATGCATGTGGGTGGGGCAACACGTGCACCCCCGCCCCAGATGCAGCCCCGCCTCGATCTGCAGGCTGCGGACAGGGGCTTCTCCTTTAACGGCTGTTTCTATACAGGCCTGTATATGTAAGCCATCCCACCATATTGAAATGTCTGTCAACACTCGAGAGCAAGTTGACTTTATTATTTGCATTTCTGCAATAGACATCAACATATAATTCTGCTAAAGAACACGATGTAGCCATTAGCTAACAAAACTATCATAGTTTAAACCTGTAATATTGAATTAATACATTATGAACAAGGAAACAAACCTCATTTGTGAGTTAAGGGGGTACCCCTACAAATTTCACATTAGTACCTTAAGGACAACATTAGTACCTCAGAGAAATAATAAGGGTGTACTCACACTAGGCATTGCTGCTGTAAACCTGGCCCGAGTACGATTGTCCCCCGTCCCCCGTCCCCCGTCCCCCGTCCCCACTCCCCACTCCCCACTCCCCCTCTGGTCTGCACTCACATAGGGTTTCAGCATCCATGCCGGAGCACACTTACGTCATTATGGTGCGACGGTTTAAGGATAAACAGAAAGAGCGGCGCTCTTAGAGTCCATCGCTCTGTTTACTTTGTGGATAGTAATTTTGAGTTGTTTGGTCCGTGGTGGTCCACAGCCCTCTCCAGCCTATTGTTAAACAAACAGTACACCTCTGCCGTAAACCAAAGCAACCCTTTCTCAATGATGTTCACGTCAAAAACGTGACGCCGCGCGCTCTGGCACACCGCAAACACTCTAGTCACACGAACCACGCTTTGGTGGTCAAACGCACACGGGCACAGTTCAAACTGCCTGCTGTGAGTACACCCTAACGCACAAAGTGCCCAAGTGACAAGCTGTTACATCCTGAAAGGTACTTTTTTCTCTCTGACAGAGTAATGATAACTCAAATCATGTCATGTATTTAGCTGAGGTGAGCTATTACTTCTATAAATGATTAGGCTTATCATTTTTGTCTGTTGAATGATGAAACAGGTTTGAAAAATCCCAAAGACGGAGGAAACAAACTCACATCAAAGGAGCAGAGCATAGAAAGTTGGAAGTCGACGCTTTTGTCTTGGCAAGTGATCTAGCAACACTTAAGCAATCATTTGAATTATTGACTTTTAAAAGCCTGCTGTAGTGTGACATACCTGTGCAGACTGCTGTAACAGGATGTTGTTTGTGGAGCATTTTGATGAGCCACAATTTTCCTCTGAAACATATTTGCTTGCAGTTTCAATATCCCCATTTCGATAGACTTGTAAGATGCACAAGCGAGTAAACTGTGAAATAGGGAGATTGAAGTGGATAAAATGGAAGGAGAATTTTAATGCATTTCTCTTTCCTGGAAAAAACTAAACAAAAAAACAAATCATTTACCTCTCAAACACTCCAGGAGCACATGTAAAAGCTTGAGAGAGGCTGTCGCTTTAAAGACGAGGAAATTCAGAGACTTAATTTGATTAAATTCACCTGCCTCTCACTGGGGAAATAACACAAGTATGGAGCTCTGAGATATGTAGTCTTGTCACCGCTAAATGCTCGTCGATGACTTGACAGGAAGTGACAGCTAATACTGACTCCAGAGTCGCGCTTCTCTTCATGATTGCGTAAGCAAAAAGCATATAAACAAGCATCTCAAGGGTCCCTTTTCCCAGTGACAAAGTGAAGAAAGCATATATAAGTGCACACTCACTCCTAGTAATGGATGACAGGTATTTGCATGGGCTGTTTTGCTATTGGTTGGATTTGAGTCTGGACATCTAAGGACACTATTCAGGATGTGGAAATGAAGTTAAGTTTCTTTTTTATGTTGGTTAGTGTCAAGTAATCCACAATGGAGAATTGTGTGTTTATTTCCATCAAAGAAACCTTGTAGGTTGCGAATAAGAAAACCAACCTTAGAAAAATAAAATGATATTGTGGATTAGTAATGTAAAATGTTTGCTTCTGTCAGTGTGTGAGTCTGTTTCCACCTCGGAGTAAAATAAAAAGCGGACTATTGTGAGAGTTTGAAATAAGAAGGCCCAGTTGTGAGATAAAGCCACAATTACTAGAAATAAAGTTAAAATTGGAAGACGTTGTAACTAAAATAAAGTCACATTTGGGAGGTATAAAATCGCAAATGGATGATATAAAATCTCAATCTAGAGAAATAAAGCGCCACTGGTGAGTTGCAAAGATACAACCAGGAGATACAATGTCACAAAATGAAATAGCCGCAATTAAGAGAAAGTTAGTTGTTATTGAAAGTTATAAAGTTCGAAATTGAGAGATATAAACTCACAATGGTTAGAAATAAACTCGCAATTGCAACTATTTCACACAATGCAAGTTTTATAGGGAGAAAAAAAGTGTCGCAGTTACGAGAAATGAAGTCAGAATTCGAAATATATACCGTAATGTTGAGTTTATGAGAAGTTGCAGTTGGAAGATATACTGCTGTAAATGCAAGAAATAAAGTGAAATTCCCTCTTTTTTCAAACTGACAGGCTTCTATGGAAAAGTGAATCGATAAATTAAAGCACACTAACATCTACGGTTACGTTTTTAATACATTGTTGTCATTGTAAAAGCTTGATGTTCCCCAGCCTGTCAAAGCAAGGCCTCATTCTTCCTTCTCATTCTGCATTTTAGTCCGTCTGTCTCTCTCTCTTTCCCCATTGTGAGCTTTTCAATTACTGCTCTGTTTCAATTACACACCATGTGTAGAATAACACAGTCTTAATAGCTGCCTTGTTAATTGATTTGAACAGTGGATGGAACGGACCACAGGTCTATCGGGAAGCTCCTGCAGCAGAGGAACCCTTGACTGGCAGGTGGAAAACAGAGCGAGAGAGAAAGAGTTTGAGGTTGAAGGCTATATCTTTGAGCTCTGGCCTTTTGGTGCTGGCTGATTAGCGGTTTCATAGCCGAGGGTATTAAAGGCCTATTTGAGGTCAGGGATGGGTCAGTGACAGGCGCTGTTTGATTTTACCCTTCAATCTTTTTTGCTGTTATCATAACCAACCATACCTGCAAAGTGAAAGGAAATAAAAATGTATGTTGTTCCAGACCTTTTTGGCTTTTATTATCCATGGAACACGAGAGTACTTTTACAAAAAATTTTGTAAACGAAAGCTGCTATTTTTCATACGACGAAGATGACCAAGCTCTAAAAAAGGACAAGAAGTACCATCCTAAAAGAAGCTGCTACTTATATATTCCAAGTAAGTTGTATGTTAGCTTTGTGAGGAACAGACAAAATTTAAAGCTGTAGCTCACTTAAAATCTTGAAAAAAAAAAAACTTTATTCGCGACCGTTCTTGAGACGTGCGAACTAGTGGTGAATTTTAAGCCTAACATGTCTTAACCAGGTCTTAGTACAAATGAAGCAAAAACATCTTAAATTGATCTCTGTTCCTTTTTTGGGGTGAGTTTAAATGTACAGAATTTGGCGAGGCATCTTAAAAACAAAGCACCCATGTCATTAAAAGTATGAACACGAGAAATCAGTGCAGATTTAATGCAACATTGCAACAATAACCTTCATGTTTATAGTTTGCTATATATAGTTTAATATCAGTAACTCTATCCCCCCCTACAGCATGGAGGATATGCTCAAGCATTTTATTTCTGGACTAATTGTACGATTTCTAATAAAAATGTAAATCACAGCAGAATTTTAAGTTTTGGATAACATAAAATAAACAAACAAGCAAAAAAAAACCTAAAAGATCTGATTTAGAATAGAATGCGTTCTTCATTTTAAAACAAATCAGACTTATCCGTCCTTGCATCGCAAACCACAAACGCTGACAGCACTTTGAATTTTCCATATTTGCTTTTCAAGGACGTGCCTGAGAGAAAATGAAGTCATTCATACCACAACAAAGCCCTCACTGCATTCTATCTCAATGATGAGAGGTGTAACGTCCCCAGGCATGAAATAATCTCCTCCTTTCCCATCATGCCCAGAGGTGCTGGGTGTTAATTACAGGCCACACTGATTTAAGATGTCAGTTGTACAGTCGGAGACACCAGCTGGCCGCAGCCTTTCTCCACTTCCCCGATTATTTCGCTCCCTTTCTCGCAGTTATACACGTACACATTGACTACGTAATCCTTGTTTACTCTCAAGCCAAGCAATTGGATAACTCAGCAATGGCAAGTCCAGCTTTTGGGCTGGATGTTCTAGACGGGAGCCTGCCAATGTTCCACTTCTTCTCCCAGAGGCCCCAGCATGCATACTTTTGGGCCCCTGGTGGACAAAGTGCTAAGCCAGGACTTTTCCTTTGGCGTGTAATGAGTCCATTTTTTTCTTGAGAAATTGAGCAGTCTTCCAGTGCTGTGTGGTGTGAACCGCATATCTTCTTTTCCTCAAATTACAGCCCGAGGGGTTTATTTAAACAAACAGTCAGGTAATAATAATGCTTTTTCTATAATGATGTTGTTGTTAGTCGGCCCCTCTGCTTGCAGCCTTGCGTATTTAAATTCAAGAAAGCTGTGGAGTCGCTTTCATGCAGGTTTTGTTTTCCATTGTGAAACTCGCTCTAATAGTCACCTCAGTACACTGCAGGTGTGCGATAATTGCACCTTTTTTATGGACACAAATGCTAATAAAAGTAATATTTATGTTATGTCTTGAGGCTAGTATTATGTTGGTTGGGGGGGGGGGGGGGTATTCTGATTTCGAAACATTTAGTATAGTTGATATAATAAGCTTTTGGTATGAGCAAAAGATGTTTTTTTATTATTATCAATTTGTTTTCAACTGAAACATATATATAATTTATCATTTTATTTACTTTGTGGAATACTTACAAATATAGTAATAGGGATGAAGCATAACTAAATGCAAGACAACATAAGATAATGCAAGATATCTATTTTTCTTGAAGATGTGAATGCTTAAAGATAATGTTTATTATGATTGAATTATATAGTTAATTTATAGAATATTTTAAATATGGTAACAGAGTTGAATCATAATGAATTATAAAAAAAACATAGGGTAAATTAGGCCCTAAAAGCATTAAGACAATTTAGTTTATTTATTTTGTTAATTTATGGACAGGGTTGAAGCATAAACAGTCAACAAAACATAAGATAATGAGAGACATCTGCTTTTTATTAAAGATGTGAAATATTAAATATATTCTTTATTACGGTAATTTAAAAAACAAATGTATATAATACTTTAAAATATGGTAACAGTGCTGACGCATAATCAACCAAAACTTAAGATATTTTTAATTTATTTATATTGTTCATGTATGGAATATTTAAGAATGTTAAATTTTATATATTGTTTATTTACGAAATATATATATATAACTGAAACAGGGTTGAATATTTAAATATATAATAAAATAATACTAAATATATAAACATTTAAAAAGTGAAATAATCATAATATATAATATTAAATTATATTTTATTGTATTAAGATTCTAGCTTATAATTGCATTTTCTTTTTCCTTTTTTCAAGCTAAATGGGTAGTAAAACTGTAAAAGTTGACATTAGCTATATTATTATACCCACAAATGACACAAATTGCACCGTTTTCATAGAAGGACCCCCATGGTTTCCTCCTGGCCTGATTACCTAGTTCCTCACTTCCTAACAGACATGAGAGATTTTATTTCCTTAATACAAAAGGTGTGCCATCAGTCAACAAGGGAGCAAAAACCTGCAGGAGTCCAGTCAACATATACGAGTGTACAAGCTTTCTGGTCTCTTCAGTAAACCCGTTTAGCTCTCCAAGTTTCTGTTTAACAGTCCACAGGTCTGTAGCCCGTTAACTAGCCCTTCACCTATCTCCACCCCTCCTCCTGAAGCAGAGAGCTGCTGAGTGCAAATGTCAAATAATTGATTTACGGTCATCATGTTTTTTGCTAAACACAATATCTTCCTCCCGGATGAAGGAGAAGAGTCTGAAAAATAAAAAAGAGTGACTGGGGGGAAATAAAAAAACAGCTTTTTTTCTATTCTCTCAAAGCCCTATGGGCGTCAGTGAGCAAAATCTCCATTTGAGCTTCGCATGAGTTATGGAAGCGTTTTGTGCTGATCAGGATGTTTTTGTTGTGTTTGGGGTGACGGGGAGGAGGGAAGTATAATGTTAATCAGCCCCAAAGCTGGATTTGCAAGAATTTCTAAACCAGGCTGCAAATTCAATATGCTGGCAGGTTGTGTAAATTACTACGAGGAGCAGGATTTATTAGTTATTTATTTATTCATGATGTCCTCTTAAAATGGCTGAGAGGATAAAAGTAAGTCTGGTGCATGCCTGGCGTTTAAACTTCCATTGCGAGGCCTGGGCGGCGTGTGATATTTATGTCCTTGAGATGCTTTTGGAATAGCTCTGCCGGTCTCTGGAAAGTTTGGCCTCCTCATCACATTTTAAATGAGTCCATGAGTACAGTGCTAACATAATCAAAAAGTTCGGAAATAACAAATTTAAGGGGCTGTTTGAAATTAGCGAGATGCAATAGCGAGGCTAACCTGAGACTAACCACAGGGGTCTTGGTGTGTTTCTAAAAGTTAATCTACCTGACAAGATCTCCGAAATATGCAGCTAAAACATGGCTCAAATTATTTCAATAATTTACATATTAAAACACTTCTATTTCTAGATTTATTTAATGCATAGTTAATATAAATAACATGTAATAATTTCTTAAATGTAATTAAAATTGGCAGATTTACATGATATACCAATAAGTTGGAACACATAGCCCTAAATAACTACATAACCCTATAATAATATTTAATGATGTCAAATGATTAATTCTGATTAATTGCTTTCAAAATAAAAGATGCATGATGTATTGATTATTTGTTAAATTTTGGAAATATTTACGTGTATATAAATTTATAAATTTATATTATATTTTATATTATATAAAAATTGTATAACATATTTTTCTTAAATATATATGCTTGTGTGTGTACTATATACACAGTAGTAATAAATATACACAGTGCACACTCATATATTATGTAAACAAAAACTTTTATTTTGGATGCAACAGAATCATTTGATAGCAATACATATAATATAATATAATATAATATAATTACTATTATTATTTGTGGCGTAGTTGTTCTTTTTGCATATTTATATTTGCAACATTGCATATTTTGCATGTTCATTATACCTTTATTAAGGCAAACTTTGAGAAAAATAAATGTTGCAACAAATAATTAAATATAGATTTAAATAATTTAAAAAACCCCACAAATTATACAAATTATAGTTTTGTTTTGTTTTTTTATAGATATATTTTGTTAAATGTAAATAATTTAATACATGGAATCACATTTAAATACAATTTAAATAAAATAAATTACAAATTATATATATATATATATGTAAATTCATAACAGTGTAACAATGCATATAAATATATTCTTTGTAGTGTTCTTTCGCCTAAATCGCACACGTAGTACATTCTACACATTGCATACTGCAGCAATAGGAATTGCATAGTATTGTGAACACATCAAGATGCATAATGGGATAACTGCAGCTTGGACTGTGTGTAGATGTCTGCTGTTGGGCGCTTTGGGAAGTTGATCTCACACCAATTGCTTGTGACAGAACATGGCTGCGAACGACTGCAGCCCAGGCCAGAGGAGTAAACTAGCCTGGCAGCATCCGAAGATCCTCCTGTCACGGCAGAAGAAGAGTGGCCTGTTGCCCGTCGCCTAGCAGGGTAAAGCCATGGGCAGCTGCTGCTCAACACGCCATTTCAGCTGCTCCAGTGAGTTTGGCCATATGTGCCATGCAACCACAGGCCTTCATACACCGAAACACTGGACTTACACAACATATCATTGTGAAGACGTGTACCAAATGCATGTTTTATTATCCTACATGGGCTCTATCAATCATTCACAACCTCCCCACATTGAACAACATGTGTCTGGAGTGACAGGTTGAAAAAGGACAATCTGCTCAATCCCCAGTTGTCTTAATCTTCTTTTATCTCACTCTATTTTCCCTCCATGCCACTTTGGTTGCCTTGGGTTGCCTGTGGCGTCTCTCTTTCAGAGCAGAAATTCACTCGGGCTGTGAACATACTAGAGGAGCAGTGAATGGTCGCCATGGATATTCAAAGAGTTGCACTTCTGACCATGCATTTGCTGAGAGCTCCCCCACAACAAGATGCGCCCTTAGGGTTTCTTCCCCCAGGAAGCCTCCTTTTTTCAGTTTTGGGCTTTTGCCATTGTTATTAACAGGATGGGCGAGAGGTGATCAGGGGCCTGTTCCATAAAACAAGTTTACAAAATAAGCCAGGCTTATTTTAGTTAGTCTTGACTTATTGCCAGTTAATTTGTATTAAAATAAGTCAGACTATCTGCAATAAGCCTGGCTTATTCGGTAAACTTGTTTTATGGAACAGGCCCCAGGACACATACTGTAAGACGTTGTCATATGATGCTGGTATTTGTTTGAATTTTGGTTGTAATGTCAATCCAACATCAATTCAACGGGAAAAAAAAGTATTTATTGATTTATAAAGCCTGAACTAACAATTCTTAGAAACAAAGTCAGAATTGAGATATAACCTCACAACTCACAACTCAGAACCGGACTTTATAACTTAATTCTGAGAAAAATGTCAAGTTTCTATCCTGCAATTATGACACGTACGTCTGTTAAAGATCTCTTGATCTGGAAAGCATCTGCTGTCTACAAACGTCTGGCAGACGTCTCACAGATGCCAGTTTTACATACATTCTTAATCATGAACATCTTAAAGACTACATCTAATGTATTGTGAATTATGCATTAGCCGCTATGGGTAAATAACAAAGTGTCGTAAACCATAAAAGTGTGTTTATAGTTATGACATTACATTTAAATAATATGATCAGTTTGCAATGTCAAGCAGCAGCAGACTGTTTTTGTATAGCTAACGATACAAGTTACAAAAGGCCGTAGTCCCTCTTGCACTTAAGATCAATTTGATTGGCTAGGCTGGTAAGGGCCGTTAGACCCCAAGCGATCAAAAACTAGAACGCTGACCTTGTTTTTCCAGCAGGGATTGTATGTGAAATACAACAACCTTATAATCAGCAATCACAACTCCAATGTTCCTGTAAGAAGTGTTTATGTGTGCGTATTGTTCTCCTCAAAGCAATCATGTCAAGTACCAAACGTTTTATTCGGGGGCTTGCAGGCGTTTTTCAAACGAGCTGTCAGTGTTGCCTTTCCACCAGACTGAAGCAAAGAGGGCGGCTGCAAATCGCCAAACAGACCGAGTCTGTGGGCTGGCACTCTTGTTTGCAGATGTTTGCTTGACTCACTCAAGAACCACGGGTCTTTTAAGGTTACTGGAGCGATATTGTATTTGCTTTTCTCCTGCCGTGCGGCTCTCCGCGGGGACTGCTAATAAGCAGAAAAAGCATTTCTACCTCAGCTAGAAAAGAGCATTTTGATGTTAACTTCTTATCATAGCCCCCAGCTCCGAGTGTGTGTCACATTTAGCTTGTTTGTGGGTTTTTAGCTTCTACATCTCTCTCTTCCCATCGTAAACCGTCTTCCGGCGGTGATCCGGGTGTCAGGTCATTATGAAGTAGCGGTTTCTCTATCCTGAAGATGATGTAGACACAAACGCAGGGAAGATGAAGGGCCGAGCGGCTGCGCTCCATTTCTCTTCATCGGAGGACATCTCAATGACGTACGACTAGGGAAAGAGGGATATGGAGGGAGGGGAGAGAGATTGAGGTGAGCTTTGAGACGAGGAATGACAAGGCAGATGACAGGTGAGCAGTGGAGAACAAAACATTCAATTTTTCAATGCCAGTGCATCCTTATATCTCCGCAGGGCCTGTTGTATCGCCGCACGGAGCTGTATTTCTTTGCTACATCTCTGTAAACAATACCTTCCCCCGAAGATTGCTCATAATACGGTGCCCAAACTGCGAAAAGCCATGATTCAATGAATTATTAAGCAATTATTGTTTGTTAATGAGGGAATTTAGCAACTAATTTGATTTTTTTCTCTCTATTCTTTGTACTAAATAACTGCAAGGTTAGCAATTATTTCTGCATTGTGTCAGGCATCACAGAAACCGAGGGAAAACACAACAGACCGGTCAGGACTCATTACCACCTGGTCTGGGAATGTCACCAAAACGGCAGTAGTTAACACTTTTTCATATCATTTTGTGATGAAGCACCACCATCCATCATAGCCAAGTCAACCACGTTAATTAATCTTTCCGGATAGCTACATGCACACGCAAACTCTAAGCGTCATGAAAAGTATCAAGGCTTTTTGTCTAGAAGGTGAACAGTTTAGTTCTGAGGGCTTATGGGCTGCTCGCACGTCACTCTGGGATGTCACTCTAAACATGTTGTTGATACTGAACCTATAATACTTCTTCATGTAAATGCGCTCTTTTGATTGGCTATCTTGCTTTCAGAGTGGTGGTATTTTCCAGTTTCCTGAAAGTTGATATGACATTACTAAGTCATTGCTGAGGTTTTGAGTGGTTGCTAGGGTGTTGTTAATGTGTTTGGGTGGTTGTAAGTGTATTTATTCGTGGCCAATAGGGTTTTCTAAATATTGTTTGTGTGTTTTTTGATAATTAGGCTTTTTTGCTTAGTAGTTGTTATGAATTTCCCAACGCTAACTCACAACCAATTTGTATGTATTTTACGAGGTGGCTAAATCGTTCAAATTCGTACCTCACTTGTTCGATTTTGTACGATTCATCTAGACCCCAGTGGCGGGTCGGTTTAGGGCAGGATTAGGTGCAGACAATTCATAAAAAATTGATACGAACTGTGCAACTCGTAAAATCCGTAAAATGAATTGTTGCTGCTCAACACGCCATAAAATGAATTCGTACGAATTAACCATCTCATTAACTATAAGAATTGCCGTAAGATCAGACTGGGACTTCTAGGTGATTACAGTACAGTAGCTACTGGGGCATTGCCTTTAAACAATATTAAAGGTGCAGCGTGTTTATATTGACCAACTAAAATATGACACTTACTCAGGTTGCCAGATTGAAAAAACACAATAGAAACAAGTACATTCTGTATTTTAATATGCCTCGCCATAGAGATGGATGCTGGAGGTTTTTCTTACATTGGGTAGAATTTGCAATCTCTGAATCAGTTTGCTTGCTGGCTGTGTTTTTCATCAATTGGCAACCCTGTGTGTTGAATTTACAGTACCTATTGGGTAAATTGGGGGTGGGTGGAGTCACACAGATCAAAAACAGATATTCCGACATTTCGTAGTAGAATAACTGGCAGTAATAAAGATACATAATTTCAGTAAAAATGACCTGTTTAAGGTAATCTGTAAAATAGATACTAAACCAAATGTGGTTCAAAGCAAGAAGGTGAGAGGTCACAGGCTTTTGTTGTTTTTAGGACAGGTGGGTCCTCTCCAACCCAGCAGGAGTCCTCCAAACTGTTGTACACGGCGTGAGAGATGTAGCCTTTTATTAAATCTGACAGAATTTATTGCCAAGTTGAGAATAGTGTGTGTGTTAACTGCATGGAAAAAGAGGAGGGTGGTGAGAAACAAATAGAAAGAGAGAGCGAGAGAAAGAAAGAGAGAATCATCTCCTTCTGACAACACAGCTGGATTGGCTTTGTTCATCCGAGATTGGAGCAACGCAAAACTGGAGCTGTCTGACTGCCGCTGACACGAAAGTGAAAACAGAGGCTGTGATTCCACCCGAACAGGAAGGACAAAAAAGATGCCATAAAATGAATGGGGGAAGCAGAAAATAAGAGCGCAAATGAGAAAAAGCCCTTGATGAATCATTTATGTTTTGTTGGATGGTCTCTTTACTCTCCGTGCGACATGGAGGGGTACGGTTATGGATGATTAGCGTTTTATTTTCTGACTTTGTACCGCCCCAGGAAGCAGCACAGAGCTGATTGTGAGGTGACGTGCGGTTCATGCGAGGGCAGGTAGGAACGCAGCTGCGCTATTCAGAGGCCTAAACTGACAGCTGAGGAAAGCAAAGGAAACCAATGGGGGATTTCCACACCCAATGCAGAATTTGCCCTTTTAGACGTATCCAGGACTTGATTTTCCTTTCATATCATGTTCACTCTTATCACAGCAAACTCGAAACAGATCTCAGGTTCACTAGGGTGCCAAACCCAGGTAAACTGGCCACCGAGAAAACACTTTTTGATATCGTAGACACCTGTCCAAACAGCAGCCAGTAAAATAATTCTGCCTTGCGGTCCGTTCATATCGACACGCAGCGATTCAAATCTGCATAGACTCTAAAAATATGCCTGTACATACAAGTCACTGCAGTGTACAGTCAAAATTAGCATTAATGGCAGTGGAACTCTACACAAGTTTGCACAAACACTATGTTATGTGACCTCAAAACTAGTGAAAATAACACATTTTGATGCGTGCAGCACATAACCAGCTTATGTAATGTAGTAAACATGCTCGATAGCACACCCGGTACAGTGTCGCATTTGCAATTTGGAGCGCTAGAGTTGAGTCCCATGAAACACGAGTCACGAAAAAAGAGCTCAAATGCATTTTTATCTTGCATTTACAATTGTTAGCACCAACGGTTTGACTGAAAGTGCCTCTATTACGGTTAATTGAAAATTATCTTTCATGTGTAAGTGAATGAAAATCTGAACGTGTACCGTGTTACTGTCTTTTAAAAGGAAGAGTCAACTCTGAATCATTGAAGTTGTTTTTAAAATAAATCCCAAGCCATTTCATATTATTATATTGCCTGCCCACTTGGTTGGTCTTTTCACGTTGGTCTGAATGAAAATGCATATTAATTCGTTGCCACTAGGTGCCG
This sequence comes from Enteromius fasciolatus, assembly GCA_032361145.1. Taxonomy (NCBI): domain Eukaryota; kingdom Metazoa; phylum Chordata; class Actinopteri; order Cypriniformes; family Cyprinidae; genus Enteromius; species Enteromius fasciolatus. The sequence continues at coordinate 10,717,705 of JAUMHR010000082.1, forward strand.
CTTTTGGAGCCTTATAAATAGCTGTTTCCCCAGTAATGCTGTACACAAAGCAGCACAGCGCTCACAAACACTGCTTTAGCAGGCATGAAAATGAGTACAAACGGACCAATCACCACAGTTAAGCATCACGCAAAGGAGGGGTCTGGAAAAATTAATCGTTAAACGAATAATTTGGGGGCAAATAAGATAAAAAATAAATGCATATTATAAGACAAAGAAAATGTTTTTTGACCTTCTATGCATGTCAACCTGTTACTGGGGACTCCCAAAACCAAAATATGATTCCTACCATTACGTATAATAGGTGTAATGTTTGTGGTGCGTTATTTTCAAACGCGATTAACATGAACCTTTTTAGCATTTACTTTAGCATTAACACTCACCAGACTAATTTCCGAACTGTACATACAAGTGTAAAAAAACAAAACTTTTTACATTCATCTGTTATGGATTAAACCGAACATGCCTTTAGCACTACTCACTGGACGTTTCGCTTTGAAAGTGTCACATAACGTACACGAATGCCACTGGCACGTTTTTCCCAATGAGCCCGACTTGATTAAATTGCTGGAGGCCAGTAAGTCACTGATTCTTTGACATCAAAAGCAGCAGACAGGGAAAATGTCTATTTCACACTTTTAAGAGCTTTCCAAGGAAATCTGGCACTGGCAATACTTATACAACACTGCAGTATAATGGAATATTTGCCATTTATATGGCAGACAAGTCCACAGATTCCATTTGGGCCTGGTTGAATATTTCATTATGTCCGAAATATAAAGCAGCATAGAATAAATCCTGCATTAATAAGGTTGTTGCAATCAAGATGGCGGATGGAGTCAAAGTATTAGTAGACAATAGTTCAGTGATGTTCAAATAGAATCTAGTTGTTAGTTAGCTTAACAATGTAGAGTATTCTAGATCTGTCACGTAGAGTTTCTGTTACAGTCAGGCTCAGATCACTTTGTGTGAACAGACAGAAAGCATTCATGCATTCTTATTGGCTGATGACACCATTTCAGGGGAAATAGTAGAGCACAAAATGAACGTAATAACCCAGACAAAGTGTGTGGAACCAGATCCAGCTGATCATCTGGGTCATGCCTGTGAAAGTCCACAGCTGCTGCCCGGTATCGGCGGGGATGTCCTGTGTTGTGTGAAGAAACAGATCTGTGAGTATCTAGTGATCCCTTAAAGCCTTTAATAAATAGTTCACACAAAACTGAAATTGTTGAATACAGTTGATTTTGATTACAATTTAAGTACTGCAAATTTTTCCCTAACTTTATGGACATAATAATGTGTGGGATTGCTTTTAACAGGTGTAAATATTATGCTAAATAAATATTGTCATATATATATATATATATATATAAATTAAGGTGGAAAATATAATTATATTTTTTATAATATACAAATAATAAATAAATAACATTTATAAATAACCACAAATTTATAAATTTATAATGTAAAAGTAAAATCCTATAAATAAATAATAGTAAAATTATAGTCAGTACAGTTTGTTTAATTATTAATTATAATCTGACTATACTAATTCATTTACATTTGCTATTATGTGTTTACATTGTTTTTATTTTGTACATTAAAAACACTTTACTTATTTATTTTGAACCTACATAATAAAACTATGCAAAAGATACAAATAATAAGTGTAATTTGTTTGTTTAACACAAATTATAATTTAACCACACTAACAACAACAACAGCAATAATAATAATAATAATAATTAATCATTTCAATATAGATTTTTACATTAATAGTTAGTAATAATAAATTTTTAGTGTAAATATTATGCTAAACAAATGTGAAAATAATGTTAATTTTTCAAGTGACCTGTTCGTTTGTTAGATGTAGAAACAAATAAATGTGTACCTTTGACCACCTATTTCTCTTGATGTGAACAAGATTGAGTTGTTCTGAATATGAATGGGCTCCCAGTCTCATTCCAGCACTTCCCACGAGCATTTCCTGAACAAACCAGGCACAAGAATCTCCATTACGACCGGCGGCTTTTCAGAAGAACCTATTTATAATTTCCCAGGTATCCTGGCCAGTCTGTTCAGAAGCCACAGCACGAGTGACGTCACCTTCAAGCGGATATGTATTACCTCGAAAGAGAGTCTGGGAGAGAGAAAGGAAAGCGCTCAGTTCAGTTCTCAGGAGCGCAGTCTTTGTGTGGTTACCATGGAAACACTCCTTTCCAACTAAGAGCTGAAAGTTTAATATGAATACATCAGTAATTTTCTGTCATACTGGTGGGCTAAAAATGCTAAATTACTGGTTGCATTGTACTACAGTCTGTATTGTTTTCTGATGATGAATGTGCTATTTTTGGCCTCTTTGGCACCTGTAGACCGTGCAATTTGAGATTTGCAATAATTCTAATTGTCTTCTGTAAGGACCATTTACAACAGATATATTTATGGAGTCTGACTGATTAATTGTTTGATTGATTATAATAAACTAAATACATAATACATAATTTTATATCAATAATAATCTAAATGTTATTATAAATATACATGTTTTTAATTGATATATATAATTTATTTATTAGATATTCTAATCTAAATACACTGACTATATTTATTTTTGCTATCATTAATTTATTTATTATTATTAATATTAAGAAACCATTTAAATAATTTTGTTTTGTACATTAAAATAAATATTATTTTCTCTTGTTATTTGTGAACGTAAAATGATGCAACTAATAAAATAAATATTGTCTGTGTAATTTTTGTTTAACACAAATCATAATTTGCAATCTTTTTATAATAATAATAATTATTATTATTATTATCTAATTTATTTATTTGATATTGAATCTATCTAAATACACTGACTATATTTATTTTTGCTGTCATTTATTTACAGTTATTATTATTATTATTATTAAGAAAGATGTGTACAGTAATCAAGATTAAACCATACAAATAATTTTGTTTTATACATTTAAAATAAATACATATTTTTATTTCTTGTTTTGAACATGCGTAAAATAACGCAACTAATAAAATACATATAGTCTGTGTAGTTTTTGTTTAACTGTGTTTGATTTCCATAAATTTGCAATAATGCATAATTATTATATTGTAATTATTTGCGTACAATCACAGAAAACCTAGTTTGTTTGTATTTAAGATCTACTATTTACTTCCTTTATGAATATTCCTGGCTTGACTGTTTTGACTTATTGGTGCATGCTATTAAAAATAAATAAATGTATAAATCGAGTCACACTCTGTATATTTCTTCTTGTTGAGTAACCTGTTTTTTGAAAGTAAATTGGGTTGCGAGTAGCTTTTCATGTTGACTTCATAAAGATAGTTTGATAATGATCTACAATTATAGTGTCACTTGCCTTTTACACAATCAGCTCCTCTCCACACATCTGTTTTATTTTTAATTTTTGCCATGTGGGATGTCAATTAGTTCCAAGTGTGTATTTTTCACTTTTAGAATAATTTGCATTAATTCCACTTCAGTTCACCTCTCCCACAACTTCTAATGCAAAATAATGAGACCGTATCCAGGGATTAAATCAGTTTAATTGTGCGTTAGGCTTCATCCAGGTCCTCCAGTGGAATTTAATGAATAGGCTGTGATTGCAGCATAGACCTCGAGGTTAAAACATGTTTGAATGGAGGAGTCCTGTTTTCCTGCTCAGCTCTTCAGGATCACTGCAGCGTCACTGCTGACTCGGGCAAAACACTAGGATTTTAGCTGAGTTTGTGGAGCGTAGAACCAGAAGGAGAAGTCTTATATTGACAGTCAAAAAGTTCTCATCTACAGTACAATGTGCTTTCCAGCTCGTGAATGAGTCTCTTGATTGCTGCGGGTCTCTCTGATGAAGCAGTCTGAAACCAATTAAGAAGGCACTGGTCACAATTACTACTCTGGCTTTTAGAATTGTGACGGTGCCTGTGTCAATATATAGGTCATAACTTCTGTTGATACATTTATTTTTTTTTCCTATTGCAATAAATAATAATAATCATTATCATAATCATAATTATGTATTGTTTTACCTTTTTGATAAATAGTATTATACGGCAAAAGTAGTTTTTAGTTAAGTAGTTATTATTATCATCATCATCATTTCATGATGTTTACATTGATTTAATAGTATGCACATTCATAATAATGTAACTACAGTGGCTACACTTTATTATTATTATTATAAAATGATATACGGTAATATTAATAAAATATATATTATATAATTTATTATTAAGAATTACTTATTTACTGATACTAATATTTATTATAAATAAATACAATAAATTATTATTATTAGTAGTATTATGTTTAATAATGGCAAATAAATAAATAAATAAATACATTATTATTATTACAAAATTATATATTATAATATAATATTAATAACATGTATAGCATACAGATTATTATTGATAATGACTTATTTTGTGCAAAATTTGTGTAAGTAAATAATAATAATAATATAAAAGTATTTATATTTATTTGTTTGTTTGTTGAATTAATTAGTTTGCTATATTTGCTTGATTTTACCGTTTATTTATATTTTCATGACATACATTTAAATGTACATAATAAACAAATAAACCAAACTATTTATTATTGTTATTATTACTACTATTATTAGTGCAGTTTTACTATGCATGGTAGATAGAGACTGGATGACAGACAGAGCGAATCTCTTCCTGACTGTATCACACACTTTCATTCCCTCAAAGATGGCTCACATATGCTTACAAGTCACTAAAGAACACCGAGAGATGGTTCACAAGTATAGCTCTCACCGCCGAGATCAAGACCTCCCTGTGAACTCCACATACAGTCGACTTCTGAACAAACCCCTGGCTTCCGTCTGTCCTGCGGATACAGAAGCGCAACACAACAAACGAGCCGTACTGAGCTCCGACTAGCGCGGAAGAAGAGGGAGACTTCCAGGCTCTGTCTTTCATCTTTCCCGCGCAGAGAGCAAAAAAGCAATGAAACAGATTGCTGGAGCTCTCCTTTCCCCAATTAACCCGACTCTCTGGCAACCGTCAGTCACTCGTTTGCATATATAGCTTATATTTGCTCAGCGCGTCTTTGATGTCGCTTCACTATTCAGAGTCACACGAGGTGAAGTCACTGTCTTCAGGACCAAATTGACGTAGCAAGAAGAGAAATGACAGAGTCCTTTGGCTGTTTCCGACGGCATCCGTTACCTGTCTGAACGTGTCGAGGATCGCAGAAAATGCAGGAAGCTTTTTTGTTCTGGCACTTTTGGGAGGGCGCGTTTGGCCCTGTGATCCACTTTGACTTTTATCTGCACGCTGAGGCCTAGCTGAGGCATCTAGACGTGGCTCAGAAAGTCTTTACCTGCCCATTAATCATCCTCTTGGGCTTTGAGGGGAGTTGGCAGGGTTGCTCGTGTTCGGGAGATGCTGTAATTTCAGAAGATCCGGGTCTGTCTGTTCTCAAACTGTCCAGGTCTGGATCGTTCAGGACCCATGTGAAATGTAAAGTGAGAGTGAAGGTGGGATAAACGCTGTGGGAATGCCAAACACAAGCACTAGATAGACGGGTCTGTAATGAATGAGAGATTCGAACACATGTGCTTATAAATACTTATTAAATAAAAATAAAAAAAATAATAATAATAAAAATAAATAAATAAATATTTACATTACAATTTATATTATAATTTTTATAATATTAGTTGGACAAAATGAATTATTATTAGTAGTAGTAGTAATAGTAGTTGTTTTGTTTAGTTTTAAATAATAATAATTATTGTTATTACTCTTATTATTATTATTATTATTATTATTATTTAATTAATTAACTTAGAGTAGAGTTCATCCCACATGTCTTATATCATGGACAAATGTTTATCTGTTTTGTTAAAATTGTTTGGTAATAATTTGATGTTTGTTTTCCTTGCTTTGTATAATAATAATAATAATAATATTTTTTATTAACAACCATTATTATTATTAACAATTATTATTATTAGTAGTAGTAGTACGTCTTATATTATCAACAAACATGTATCTGTTTTGTTAAAATTATTTGCTAATAATTTAATGTTTGTTTGTTTCTTTGTTTTTAATGTATGACATACAGTATACATACAATATTATATTTACAAAAAAAAATTTAATACATAACACAGCAACGCTCAAATAAATGCATTTATTATTATGAAAATAATGCATCAATTAAGCTATTCATGCATTATTTAAATAATAGTAAACGTCTCGGTTATGTATTGTAACCCTAGTTCCCTGAAGAAGGGAACGGAGACGTCACGTCGGTAACCGGCCTCCGTGACAGACAAAGAGCTGGTCTCAGGTCCTAAAGCTCTGTCAATGTAGCATCTGAGTGCTCGGACGGGACACAGCAACAGTAAGGTTGGGTCTGCCTCCTCCGAGCGCTTGGAGGTTCACCACCTGATCTTGGAAAGGAGTGGTAGAAACCTTGGGCACGTAGCCGGGCTGTGGCCTCAGTGTTACCTGGGAATCCAAGAGGGTACAGTAGGGGGCCGAGGAGGATTTAACCTCCTGCCCCCCCTAAGGAACCTGATGATCAGATCATGCTTACCCACAGACCTGCCATCGACAAGGTCATGGTTTGCAGCGATAGCAGCCACATAGACTTTAAGAGTGGAGGGAGACAGCCTTCACTCCAACCCTTGCTGCAGGAAGAGAAGCAAAACTCTGATCGGGCATCTTCGGGGGTCTTCTCGTCGAGAGTTGACCGGGCTGTCTCAATGGAAACTCCATCAGTGTCGGAGTGTGTGTGACAGGGGGCGCTCCCCGAGGAGAGTTCCTCACTGTCACTGTCCTCCGCAACCGGAAGCTCCACGGATGCTGCCAGCTCGAACTCCAGTACGCGGAAGAGGAATAGGGACTTCCCCACCGGCCATGTAATTGAGCCTTGTCCGCAACTCAGAGATGGTAATCTTCCCCCAAGGAGAACATGAGCCCTCTAGCATGCTCGATGCCCAGGCATGTTAGACAGTGTTCATGACTGTCCGCTGGCGCCAGGTAACGACCACATCCAACAACGCATGGATGGTAGGACATCCCTAAGGAAGCGTCTTTGAAAAGACGTACCACCCGTGAGTACTCTTCTAGCTTTGCTCTTTTGTGAAAGGCTGAAGCAAACAGGGAAGCGAAAAGCTAATGAATGCTAGATCGGCTGACCTACTTATACTCACGTTGCAATTGGGTTCAGCTGATCCTAATCAGCGTATGCCAATGAAAATCATTGGCGTGTTTGCATACACGCAGAGTTGTTTTGGCATCTCGAAGCGAGATTCCTATTCGTTGGTCACCGATGTGATGTCGAAGTGACCGACTGAAAGGGAACTAATTTCCATCAATAATAGGTACCAATTGGCATAGTATGTAAAATATTATATTTTAAATAACTACTAGAAATAAGTAATACAGCAGCAATCAAACTTCACTGGCATTTTTTATGCATTTATGAAAAAAAAAAAAACGATTTGCATTAATAAATCGCTAAAGTCTGTGTAGGTATACTGTGTTTATTATTTACTTATTTTTCTAAATATAATTTTCAAAATAAATAAGTTGTCGTAATTAGACTATACATGTTTAACTACCTCATGAATAAATAAGTAAATAAAGTTAGTTAATAATTAGTCGGCGAGTGAGTGAGTGAAGTTGTATAAATAAATACATAAATATGATATAATAATAATAATAATAATAATAACCATATTCATAATTGTAATAATATTTTTTTATTGAAGAAATTTGGAAGAAAGTGTCATTATTTTAATATTTTTTTCCACGTGTATTATATACACCTGTAACTTAATATTTTAGAATTTTCATTTTTTCATAGCATTTTATTTATTTATCATTAATGTATTTATTTATTTTATCACAAAACATTTTTAGAACAAAAAAATCCAATTTTAAAACGTAAACCTTGCTACTACAGTGCTTAGCAGTGACATGTATTTAGTAATGTAGTGACATGTTGCATATGTTAGGGTTAAAAGCCCAATTTTAGGGATCAAGTTGATATTGTCATGTGTACTTTCTGTTTTCCTAATTTGGTCATGTTCCTTGTCTTGTTTAGTTTGATTAATTAACTCATGTACACCTGTGCTTCTCACCTGTTTTCAGTTCTCCCTGAGTGTTTTCCTGTGTTTAAAAGCCCGTTCTGTTTTGTCTTTGATCGTCGGTCCTTAGTGTTATGGGTGTGAAAAACCCTGCCTGTTTGTTTGCCAGTTTGGAATATTAAAGTTTGGTCATTTCATGAATTCATATTTGCCTTCGTGCTTTCCTGTATTTCTGTCCCTGACAGAAGGGCCCAAGTCGAAGCCAGCGCACCGTCCACAGACCTGCCGAAAGACCGTATGCCCACGCCGTCGAAGCGCCGTCCAATGCCCTCTCCACTGGAGCGCCATCCGATGCCCACACTTCAAGAGCACCCAGTGCCAGCTCCACATAAGCGCATCTTGATCCCTGAGAATCCACTCTGCCCATCACAGCCACGAGTGCAATTCCTGAGTCCTGTTCCCGAGTCATAGCCAGGAGTGATGTTCCTAAGGTCCCATTACTGAGACACGGCTAGGAGAGCCATTCCAGTTCCCCACGGATTTAGTTTCGCAAACATGGCCAGGAGTGCCGTTCCCGAGTCCTGTTCCGGAGTCATGGCCAGGAGTGCCATTTCCGAGTCCTGAGAATCCAGCCTGCCTCTCACAGGCAGAAGTGCCATTACCTAACCCTGAGAATCCAGTCTGCCGGTCATGGCCAGTAGAGCCGTTCCTGATCCAAGTAGATCCAGTCCTCAAGTCACGGCTGGGAGAGCCGTTCCAGATCCCGATTGATTCTGTTCCGCATTCATGGCCAGTAGAGTCGTTCCTGATCCAAAAAGATCCAGTTTTCGAGTCACGGCTGGGAGAGCTGTTCCTAGTCCCGGCTTATTCTGTTCCGCATTCATGGCCAGTAGAATCATTCCTGATCCAAAAAGATCCAGTCCTCGAGTCACGGCTAGGAGAGCCGTTCCTGATCCCTGCGTATTCTGTTCTGGATGCACGGCCAGGAGAGCTGTCCCCTAGTCCTGAGAATCCTGCTCCCCAGTCACGGCCTGGTGTGCCGTTCTGGATTCCCGGCAATGCCAAAGCCCTCCAGAGCCCGTACTGCAAGAGCACCCTGCAGTCCCGTTGGCGCCAGCTCCTCCCGATTACCCACCAGACACCACTTCCCTTGAGTACCCACACGATCCATGGCCCGTACGGGCTGAGAACTCCCCAAAGAAAATGTTTTTTTTGGGGGGGCTACATAGCCATGGCCGTGGTAGTGGTAGGATTGGGGCTTGGACCTGAAATCCTGAGACTCCTGATATGCCATGGCCTCTGGAGGCTGCTAAGCCATCCTGGAAGCAGTCCCCTTCCGGGTTCAATTGCCAGTTTGGAATATTAAAGTTTTGTCATTTCGTGAATTCGTATCTGCCTTCGTGCTTTCCTGCCCCACACAACCTGACAGATATTGTCTTGGGCCCTGCCCATGTTAAATGTTTTTTCCTTGATGATACATATATATATATCAAATCTTATTTATAGTCGCTCTTTTTGTCATCTTTCATGTCAGAGCCAGCAGTGGACCCATGTGACAGATTTGAGAAAATTACCTCCAATTATA